>JAAVTG010000365.1:0-105858 GCA_011947345.1 Phytophthora quininea
GGACGGGAAGAAGAAGACGGCGTAGGGCACGTCACGCATGAAGCAGACCCCGGCACCCTTGTACATTCCCCGCAAACCCATTCCCTTGGCGATCTCCATCGCCGTTTGTCGTTCTGCCACGGGCAGCGACGTCTGCATCTGGAGTCGGATCTTGACGATCTCCACCTGCAGAAACACAACAAACTTCGTCAGTCGCGAGTCTTAAACTCCATCAACTCATTGCGAAGTGTCTTACCGGGTTGGTGATGATCGACTGTGCGCTGCCTGCCCCCGCACCGGCCAGAGCTTGTTTGGCCATGCTGAGGTTCCCGTCGGCATCAGCGAACGCTTCTCGAAGCTGCTCGTTGACTGCGAGCTTGATGGCCTTCTCCGGCAGCACCCCCATCAGAGTCGGTGGCAGACCGCGGTACAGTCCTCGGACGCCGTCCGTGGCGATGATGTGTTTGAAGCATTGAGGGGCCCGAGAACATGAGCTTGCCGCCGGTGCGGGTCTGGCTCTGCAAGTGGGTCTTGACGATGTCCATGGGGAAGGTGGCGACCATACCGACAGCACCCGCCACGCCACCGACGGCGAGCTTGAAGTGCAACGGGATGGCGGTGGTGGTCGGAACGGCCTTGGCGGTCGTGGCCTTGCTGGACTGCAGCGACGGCACTTTAAGCTGAGGAATGTGGCGGAGTGTGGCAGGCGACGACATGACCGGGGACTTGAAATGGACTGGAGGATGGAGGGGAACGTCGACGGTCGCAAAAGCGAGAATGAGGACGAACGCTCTGCGTTGCGATCGCAACGTCGGAGGCTGCTGACACAGCAGCTCCGCACACATGGAGGCTTTCCTGGGCGTTGGATGACCAGCCGTTAAACGGCCAGCGTTTGGGGGTTGACGTGGGCGGCGTGGCGAGAGCAGTTGGGCATGTGACAAGGTTGAGGATGCCTGCGCGACTTGCCGTGTTCCCTCGTTCGACGGCACGACTTTTAGTCTCCGCTAGACACCAAGCAGCCCAAGCAGTGCTTGGCAAGCACCGTTGGGGTCATGAGAGATTCGTCTCGTAGGCTTTCGCCACCATCCTTGCCGTGGAGTCCCGAGCTAGAAGGTTATCGCACAACAACCAAGTCGCCAACGCAGGATGCTGCAGGAGAGCAATATTTTGCACCGCCAGATCGACACGAAGGCTTTTGCATCTGCAGATCCCTCGACTGGAAAGGAGAAAGTTCTCTTGGGCCGAAAGAGCGAGTGGAGGTTGCCGTACTCGGCCATAGCCCGGTGGTGGCCTGGGTCTGTCTCTGGCGGAGACAGACCCAGTTGAACTGGTTGGGGCTCTGCACGCGCGCTGTAAAGAAATGCAGGACGTTAAACGACCGCCGGAAATCGGTGGACATCGAGAGCGGAAGTGCTGGCAATGGTCTACCGACATGCTAAGAAGCCATGCCTCGTAAATAATGGGACCCTCACATTTACACTTCGGAAAACTTTGCTAGTAAATCAACACGCTTCTTCCCGTGGCATCGTGTCCATCATGGCTGTAGACGACGGGGACGGGCGTGGCGACGGTAGTGTGTCGTCCTGCACCACGTGCTTCTCCATGAACTCGATGAACCGGTCCCCATAGAACTCTGGGTTCACGGCCGAGATTTGCTTGCGGTTGTGGCGGAGCCCCTTGAAAAACGTCTCGGCGATCTTGCGCGTGTTGTACTGCTGTAGGATGTCGATGACACCCATAAAGTAGACGAGGCCGTTCTTGCGGCCGTGGCGGTCCTGTCCGTAGATGCCGCCGTCGTCCTTGCTAAAGACCGACTCCGAGTACTCGGTTTGGCCTGCCGTGTCCAGCAGCCGCGGAGACAGCGGGGCCATGTTGGAGCCTCGAGAGCCAGGCGTGGACGGCAACGAGCCCGAGTTGCGGTCTCCAAAGAAGTTCAAGCCGAATCCGCACTCGCTGCTGGTCGAGTCGTCGTCCGAGTCCGAGTCGAGGTCTAGCTCGGCAATAGCGTCGTTGCAGGTTGGGGTGCAGGGCGGAGACAGTGCCAGTCTCGCGTGGGTTTGAACGAGCGTCTCGCTGAGTTCTTGCTCTGTGAGCGACGCTGATCGACTTGTTCTCGATTCGCCATCACCATGGAAGCTGTCGGGCGGAGTCGGCGACGCCGGCAACGACTTTGAAATACCAACAGGAGCAGGCGTCTCGGGTGCTGGTGACGCCGGTGTACCGGTGTACAGCTCGTTGTGCAAGTCATAGCCCGAGTCGTGGACGCCAATCAGCAGACTGTAGTCCATGATCTTCATTTGCTTGAGGAACTCGACGTCTTTGCGGAGCTGCACCAGGAACATGGCGCGTCTCGCCATCCCCATCTGCAAGTGGAATCCCTTGTCCAGAAGGTCGTTGTCCTTCAGCACGCCTTGGCCGCCGCGAGCGTGTTCTTTGGGGGATGCGTGGCGTCCGATCCGAGAGCCTTTCAGGTCGAACCGAGCGTGGATCTCCAGGGGAGTGCTGAAGACGCTGGCCATGATGACAAAATGCATCTTTCTTCGCAGGTGGTGCATCTTGACGCGGTGCATGCCGTAGAAGCGCGTGATCAATGTGTTAGGGTTCTCCATGACGAACTTGTAGTAGTGCGGCAAGATGCGACGCAGGAACTTGGACTCTTCCTTGGTCTGCGTCTTGATCATGTACTTGCCGTCGTGCGAGTAGAAGAAGAACTGGCCCGACTTGGAGTTCGACATGAACTCGATGAAGTTGAAGTCGCCGCTTAGCGTCAGCATGTAGTCGCCATTGTCGATGCCAAAGCGGTTGCGCACCTGCCGGAACACATCGGGCGAGTAGTCTTTGAACTTGAACGGGTGCTGCAGCTGTGCATTGGCAGGAAAGATCTTCTTGTCCACTACCATGAAGTCGTCCATGGTCAGACGTTGCTTGAAAGGTTTCTGCAGGCCAGCAGAGTCGCGAATGCCGCACATCATCCCGTACGTGAGTGCGTACTGCTCATGTTGGAGGTTGATCACGTTGCCCTCAGGAGCTTTGAAGCTGCGCTCGACGTTTTGGTAACGAGTGTGGCCCGGTTTGTTCTTACCGAGTCGCATGCGTTTCTCCAGCAGCTTGAGGTTTCTGGCCCTCTCTCTGGACGACGGTGATGAAGGTTGGGTCTCTGACGTTGCCGTGGAGCTCACCTGGCTCATGTCGATCGATGCCGAGGTGGTGGTGGCGGTGGTGGTGGACGACGTCCGCACCGTCATGGGCGAGTCGTCGTGCTCAATGAACGTCATTGTCGGTGGTCGACCTGCGTGGCAGGAAGGGGATTTGGAGGGTGACGACGGCGGCGACACCTTGAGTGCTAGCGGAGCCGGCAGTGATTCCATCCGGCCAACCGGAGCGACGTCTTCCATTGCCATGGCGCCAACGGTTGTGGTCCGCTCCTCGTCGTCGCGGTTGGCAGGTTTGAGAATGATGGAGAGCCGACAGCCACAATGGAGAGAGAGAGAGAGAGGACGAGCTCGTCAATCTTGGAAATCTTGACGTCTTTTTCAGCTGCCCCAGCGGAATGGCTATTCACAGCGCCTTGACTTCACCCCCATCATCTCCATTTTCGCGCCGTCACGATATTTTCAGCCGTGACCAGCAGGTTTGCGGCAGCTTTTCTTGGTGACGGATACGCAATTGAGGTCGCCACCACATCTGTCAATCACCACCACAGCAAATCTTGATCACCACCATGAGATACCCACCACCACAAGTGGAAAATGGACTTTTGTCATTTCTTACACGTACCCAGCACCCTGGTTGCCTGCGTCTACTGTTTCTCCCAGAGAAGAGCTCTGGGGCCGCTTAGACGGTGGCCTGGCCGCCGCGCTGCTCGATCAGCAGCTTCCAGAACTCGTGGGTCTCGGCTACCACGTCCTCCGCGAACTCGCGGCCCATGCACTTGTCGTCGTAGCCGTACTTGTTGACCTGCGGCAGCTTGTAGTCACGCAGCCAGTCGTGGATGGCCGTGATGCAGCCAGGCATGTGCGCCTCGATATCTGCCACGTCGTTGATCATGGGGGCGTAGTGGTCCTCCACGTTGATGCAAATGACCTTCCAGTCCGTCTCGTTGTCGTCGATCAGAGCGAGCACGCCCAGGATCTTGACCTGCACCACAGAGCCCGTGCGCCACTGCTTGGTGCCGATCTCCACCACATCGATCGGATCGTTGTCTCCGATGCAGCCCGTGCCCTCCGTCACGTGGTTGGGGTCCTCCCACGTCTGCGGCATGGCGCCGTAGTTGAACATCATCTCGCCCCAGCCGTACTCACGCAGTTTACCGTTCTTAGTGTCCTGTTTGATAGGGTTGAAGGGCTCACCCGTGGCGATCTCCATTTTCTTGCGGGTCCACTTGGGGATCTCGCAGATAAAGTTAACGGATCCGTCTGGGTTGTACAGCGGAATGTCGTGCCACGGGGAGATCTGCTGGCGTTCGCCGTTCGGGCCCGTGTGGTAGAAGTTAACACGGAACTCGAAGCTCGGGAAGGCGCCAGTGGCCTCCGTCTCAATGTTGCCGACTTCCGGGTTGGCGATACGAGCCTTAAGGAATTTGAACTTGGCCTGGTAGCGACGCATGGCCTCCGTCTGGTTGTCAGCAGCGTGGTCGTCGTTCCACCACTTCATGAACGAGTTGAAGTCGATCTGGCCCGTGGTGGATTTGCTGTGCATGAAGGCGACAGCCTCCTTGGCATCCTCGTGGGAGATGGGCTCTCCCAGCTTGGCGTGCAGGTCCATGAGGTCGTCCTCACTGATGAAGCCGTTGCCCTGCACGTCGAAGAGGTTAAAGATGGCGCGCATGCGCTCCATCTCGCGGGGCTCAATGTTGAGCTCCGTACCGTCGTCCAGCACACTGCCGCGACGCGTACGGAGCGCAGAGATCTCCGTGCCGTACTTCTTCTCCGTCTGCTCAAAGGCCGCGAGCTCGGCCTTGAGGGTCGCGACCTCGGAGCGCAAGTCCTCGAGCTCCACGGCCATGGCCATGGCGTCCGGGTCCTCCTCCCGCCACGAGTCGCTGCGCTTGCTGCGGAAGCCGCTCTTGGGGGAGGAGCTGGGGACGAGGCCACGGGCCGCGTGTACTCGACCTTCTTGCCGTCCTCGCGGTCGGGCGCGTTGTCGAGCGTCGTCTGCATGACCTCGAGCCACTTGGCCTGGTCCTCGGCCGTCTCCGTGTACACGCGGAAGCATTTGTTGCTGGGCGTGTAGAACTGGAAGCCGTTAGGCTTGCCATCCCAGGCGTGGACGGAGCTGAAGGGGATCTTGCCGCGGATCGCGCGCTTCTCAAAGTCCTCGAGCGACAGGAAGTAGACGATCTGCAGGTCGTCCTTGTAGATGACGCAGTAGCGCTTCTTCCAGAGCAGGGAAGAGAGCTCCGGCTTCTTGTACAGCACGCCGGCGATCAGCACTCGCGCTTGTCCACGGCCGAAGCCTTGGACTGCTTAAGGAAGTTGGCGAACGACGCGATCGTGGACGCCATGGCGAAGGGAGGGGGGCTCTTGACTTGACTGGACGGACGAGCGCGCAAATCGAAGAATGAGCCCAAAGGCCACGTCAGATCGGATCGCGGTGCCAAAATAGACTTGGTGTTTGTATGGAAAAGAAACCTTTTTTAGCCTCCAAGCAGCAAAAGTTTTTGAAATCGTCTGTGATTTTATAGGGCAATGTGTTGTGGAGTTGAGACTGTCCTTGCATAGACGCCGCTTATTTTTTGCTGTTGTTGGCCTGTTGTGATCGAGGGCGGTACCGGATACCGCGACAATCAGCTCCCAACCGGCTGCAACACAAGACGAACAAGTATTCCGACGACCTCGTCGGGGTTTGCCATCCACCGGCGTCGAGCTCGCTCGCTGACAGCCAGCCAAAGTATCGGAGACTGCACCTTGGGTTTCTGAAGATTCGCGGGCCAAGTACGTCAGCAACCGCATAGAAGAGGCGCTATTTGACACCACGAACGTCCGTGAGCTCATTTCGCCTCCGACCTCGGCTGTCAAGGGACAGACTCGGAAGAAGTCTAGTCGTCCAAGGCGCACGACCTCTGAAAGGCTTGGGTGAGATCGGAAAGCGGATTGTGGTGGGGCAAGGCTGCTAGCAATCGGACACTTGTGCGCCGAACGATGTATACGACTCCTGTTTGCCGGTGCGGTGACAATGGAATGTACTCAGCCTTCAAGACGTGTGGTATTCGCCGCGAATGGAGCGTCTGCTGAAGATCAACAACCTCCTTCTTCACGTCGTTGGCATCCGATGCACTGTTGTTGCCGAGTGGATATTTCCTGCTGGTGAAAAGTTTTCGTGGCTACTTGACGACTTGAGGCATCGACAACTTTCTGCTCTGTCGCCCTCGTGGCGCGCTGTTTTCAATTTGTTGCTGGGCCTGTGTTATTTCTTCAATATGTGAGTTGAACACGACTTTCAACTTGGAGTAGCACTTGGCTCCAACACCACTTGGCCAAGTTGACATAGCGAGGTTTGCAGACTCGAGGTGTCAAAACGAGAACCAATTCCTTCGACACGTGCATAAATGCAATTGAGCACTGCCCTCTTGACGGTCTGTACGTCCACGTCAACATTAATTCCCGACGGACCAGGTGGCAACACGAGTCCCGCAGCCAGAGCTTGCTCTTGAGCCATCCGAATGGCATCGACGAAGAGCTCCACCTTCTTCCTCCATGATCTGGTTGTAGCGGTGTTCATCTCCGTTGCTCTTCGGTACATCCTCCATCAAAGCCGTAGACGCCATCGCCTTGCTGTTCTTTTGAATGTCAAGATGGAAATCAATTTGAAAACGTTGTCGATGAATTGTGACCAGAGGATTGGGTGGTAGTGCTAATGAGAGCGCAGAAAATGAATCAATTCCGGTTGGGCTGCCGTACTTCACTAAACTGAAGCACTACCAGGAGGACAAAACTGTCCCCACAAACTGTTCGGACTTGGTGCAGTGGCAACGACGAGAATGTTCGAGCGTGGAAGTGGCACGTAGACAAACGCGATTGGCAGCGCTCCAGCCACTGCGAAGGTTTTGACACGTTTAATCCATGGGTCCGCGTCCAGCCTGTCCAGCATTATCGCCGCTTGACCATAGTGCTCTTGCGAGCACGGGAGACACGATGTACCAAGGCGATCCGTAGCTCCTTCGGCTCGTGCGTAGTTCAGAACGGCCATTTTGAAGGTCTGGACATCAACTCCAGCTCAATTCCCAGCGGACCAGGAAGTAGTGGCGCCCCTCCATCAGCTAGAGCTCGATCTTGAGCCGTCCGAATGGCCTCGACAAAGAGCTTCACGTCCTACCATCTGATCAGCAGCAACGGATTGTCTTCCACATTGACAGCAAGCGTCAGGATCTTGGACAACAGATAATCTTCTCCGTTGGCCTTCAAAACGTCCTCGAACGAAGCCGTCTTTTCATCATCACGCTTCGAACTTGTCGATTCAGTCGTCGACATCTTGTTCTTGGTGGTCTTGCTGATTGTTTTGAAGTGAATTGATTTTGCTGATCGCCTCAGGCGAAATGTACGTTGAAATCGACTCCTTTGATACATCAACCGTTTGTAAGTTTGAAAAACATCAACAACGGGATTTTTCGTACCAAAATGCGCCAGTGTCAGGTGCAGGATGAACGGCGTCCAGACGAAGAGGTGGCCTTGCAACGTACGTACTTGCGTCTCCAGCACGAACGCCAACTGGTACAATGGTGAAAACCCAAACTTTCGTCGCAGCAAAGCCAACAGCCCCAGGAACGAAACGAACTCGATCATAGCGAAGATCGTGATGTTCACGAGCGTCGATGCAAATTTGCGCGGGGTTAGTGACGCTGTATGCGGGTAGTACGCAGCAATCGGCAGCTGGTACAGCGATGCAAGGTACAGCCCGTAGAGCATCGGAAGCGTAAATTCAATGTACTCGGCCATCAAG
This sequence comes from Phytophthora quininea, assembly GCA_011947345.1. Lineage (NCBI taxonomy): Eukaryota > Oomycota > Peronosporomycetes > Peronosporales > Peronosporaceae > Phytophthora > Phytophthora quininea. The sequence continues at coordinate 7,918 of JAAVTG010000365.1, forward strand.
ACGTACTCGGAGTGGAAAAGGGTCTGCAGAAGATCAACGACCTCCCCGTTGACGTCGTTGGCATCCGATCCACTGTTGGAATCTTTCCTGCGTGTGAAAAGCTCCCCTCGTCTGTAACAATTCGATTGGCGTCGACAGCTTCCTGCTGGGTCTCCCTTACCCAGTCTGCGAACTCATTGTTTTCAACTTGTTGGAGACTCACTTTTCTCTCCTCAGTTTGTGTCGCTTTCAACTGTGGGACAACTGCTGTGCGTGACTTGATTCCAATCGTCGACTTCAACTCGTTTAAAAGCGCAACACTTTCGTCGGAGAGAGGCAGCGGGAACGGAGCGTGCATTCGAATTTGGTGGTGTCGATTATAGTGAAGCGCACTCGAGTCTGGGAGAGCGCGACGCAACATGTCAGGTATTTTGTTCAGATAATGTTCTGGGTGGAGGAGGGAGTCTGGGTCCGCCTTGCGGCCTTGGTAGATGGCTCGAATCGCGAGAATAACATGAAAACTATCAGCTGCAATGATGACCAACGTCGTCGCCGTCGATGTTGCCGTTTGCATGCAAATGGACACATAGAAGACATTGAAAACATCGACTGAGAACACGACAATCGGACCGACCAGTTCGTGGATACTCTTAGCTGCGGTGGCGATGATTCTTTTCGTGACGAATTTGATCATGGGCATAACCAACACGAAAGCCGTCTGCGAGATGCCTGAGAGGTGAATGAAGACAGCGCTGAAAGCTGGATATGCCACGGCCACAATCCCTGCGTGGCCACAATGAGTATTTGCGACTGGATTTGTTGACGCAGCACTTTGGACTCGGCGAGTTTCTTCTTGCCGATGATAAGCAACGTCCAGATCCAGAAGAGCGTCACATACATACCGACTAGCAACACATAACCCATCGGGATCAGGAAGCGCCAAATGATCGCCAGCATTAGCGTAAACATCGAGTAGGTGGCAGACGTTCCAAACGCGATTTTGACACTCGCCACCGTCGAAATAGTCTTTGCGACGGTGACTTCTCTCACTCGTTGGATGAAAGACGAGACCCATCGAGATGAAGACGATGGTAATCACCAAGGTGCGTCATTTGTTTGCAGTCTTCGTCAATGCACCACGGAACTCATCTTGGACCGCAAGGACAAGCCATTCCGTTTCTCTACAGGCTGGCGCAAGTTATTGCCCTTGCACCTAAAATCGAATGCATTCCACACCTGGTGGAGCGGGCTTGAGTCTGGGCGTAGTGACCACCAAGACGTTCAGCTCACAAGGAGATCAAGTCTCTGGAAACGTGGCGTGTGCTTGTTCACAGTACTGAAAATTGTGCTAACGCGTCGACTTCAAAACAACAAGTTGTATTCCCACAAGCCGTTCGGAAGGCACATGACGCTACGGTAAGAGGAATGTTACGGCGAAAATGATTTAACTAGTTTGCTAACGAAATGCTTATTATGGGCAGGATCCGCCCCCAGTATTCGCTCATGGTACCAGTGTCTTGCCGGCGGAAAGAATTTGACCGCGGTGTATCTCGTTTTAGACAGGAGAACGCCGCTCTTTCGGGCCGCGATTGAGTCCATTCCACATGATCAAACAAGTTGAAATCAAAATTCCAGCCAGCACATCCAAAAGAGATCGATCTTCAGCGGCGTCAGATTTTTTCCGTTCCATCTGAGGTGGTTTTCCAAACCAGCAGTATTGCATACCAACAATATTATTGTAATTTATTGTTTGTAACTTCTATTTCACATACAAAGTTTTTATGTTATTTTCTGAAGATTATCTAGTTTTTCTGTGTTCCGATATGATACTACTTACACTCTATGTATTCATCTCACTTCCTACTTATTGCGATAGATGTCGTGCCCCATTCTGAAAGAATGATTGATCACATTTGCGAGCTTCTCAATATCCATAGCGATCGTCTTGTTTTTCTTTCGAAGACAACCTCCCAGCGTCTCTTTCCACTTTTGAAACAGGGGTGTCTACTCGACCAACGAAATCACGCTGAATTTCCTCCCCATCGTCATCGCTTTCAGTCCACGATTCAAGAACACTCCAGTTGATCACGCTTGCGGGCATCTCTTGCAATCTTTTCACCAGTGCCTTTATCGTGAAGTTCCCTCTATTGATCCCTTCTCTATTAAGAGCTTTCGCTTTTTGTGAGGACGGCCTGATGCTTTGCGAGCTGGAAGACTTCGTAGCATTCGTTCGAAGTCAAGACCATCAGACAGCTTGAGGCAGGCCAAAACGTGGCAGCATAGCCAACCAGAATGGCAAAATCCTTCACAAGTGCAGCGAAACTTCGTGCGAATCATATTAATCTACAAACAAAAAGCGTAAAGGCGCTATTAGCTATTCGTTTAGATAAAATATCATGTTGATGAACGCACCTCGTCCAGTTTCCAGCATGGAGAAGCCCAGTCGTGATCGAATCTAGTGTGATTCAATATGTCAACCGCGTGAAGTGACAGGTAGCGATGTTGGATGTTCTCAACCTGCTCGTTGTCTTTGAGCTCCCCTTCAAGCGACGCAGCAAAGACTCTTGTTCTTGCTGCAGTTACTTGGAGTCCATGGAGGTTGTCGTCACGCACTACGTAGTAGTCTGCATTGAAGTAGTACCTTTTGATGCTAGCTATAGCCCTCCTCGATTTCCCCTGATGTCGAGGATAGTGGTTATCTCTCTGAGACAAATCTCTGGATGCTAGGAACACCTCTGCCTTGACCGGACCTTCGGCATACGGGAGTATGGGCCCAACACTACCATTGCGACCAGAGTGAATCAGAATTTTGGGAAGCGTAGCCGCCAAGACATGAGACGTGGCTGCTCGTAGATGTCCCTTACAGACCACTTTAATGGCATTGTTGAATGCCTCAATTGGATTCTGGTTCGGCATTACCCCTGGCATGTTACTCGCAGTTGCAAACCACAAGTCCCATGGATCAGTCAGATAGTATTTGTCAAACCAACGGGCGTAGTCAAACTCCCCAGATTTTCCCAGTTAGATTTAACGCCGTCAGCAAGGGCGAAAAATTGGTCTTCAGATCGTGCTTCGTGAAGATAATCGAGTTGGGGTTTTATGATGGCATCGTAGACGTCGCTGGCGCTTAAACGACCAGAGTTCTCTTCAGATTTTCTGACAAAATGCGGCCAACAGTTGAGCAGAACAATGTCAGGCCACACCTACGAAAGGCTCCAGAAATTGCTGCGCAATGATCCATTGAACCGAATTGCAGGATCAAATCTCGGTCGAAGAAAGCCTGGCATCGAGCTTTGACGACGGAAAACAAGCGCGTATACGCGAACTTGGTCTCTGCTCGTACAAACATGAATACTCCAGGAAACAAAGTATGTTGGAACCCTACAGGTGTGTAGTGAACCCCACCAATTCCAAATGACACGAGTGTCCATTTGATGAACGAAATCTTGTACGTTCCATCAGTCATTCCCAACACGTTGTCACCTTGACCCTCCATTCCTTGTGCGAAGTTGCGGAAAACTTTCCTCGATGTCAGAATAATTCCCCATGAGTCTTCGTTACCAGTAGTCCCATCGGTGAAAACATCCAGAACCAACAGGTCGTTTTAGTCCACGAACGTCGTTGCTGCAAAACGTTCGGCATCAGTAGTGGAGTTGTAGGTATTGAGATCTTTTAAAAACATCTCTCGGGTTTCGCACATTCTGGAGTTTGCCCACATCATGATATCTGCAACACTGGAAATATCAAAGTCTCCATCGGATCTCAGACGCTGTGCTCGTGTCTTCAACTGCTTTACATCGGGTAGCAGCTTCAAAAGATGCTCGTTGGAACGGTACCTCAACTCTATTGTCGTCAAACACTGCGCCGGGCTCGTTCCTCCAAGCAACAGATTATTGATTTCCTCATCAAACCGCTTGTGAATCCTAGTCCGTTGTTTCTCGAGTGGTGCATCGCATCTTCCGTGCTGGCCTTCGACGAATATGTGGAACATTTTCGACTTGTCTTCTTTGATACGAGCTGTCGCTGCGCAATTTGTGTGCGACGAACAGTACAACCAAGCTGTTTCTCGATTGCTGTTTTTCCAACGATATCTTAAGTCGTATAGACTGTCAAGAGCAACCCGCTCTTCTCGCTTAGAAGCATACGCCGTTCGAAGAATGGGAGAGATATTGATAGACGACGTCCGTGCGCTGGAGACCTCTGTTTCCTCGCTGTCGTCTCCACCAATCTCGCCATTTCGCTTGCTCACCCGATCGGTTGTTTTGGTTCTTTCCGAAATCCCAAATACTGTATTCTGGCTGTGCTCGCTGGCGTCTGATGCATCTCCAGCATCATCCGGTGTGAACTCACTGCCGCTGCTATCTCCACTGTACGATTCCAGGATGTGTGATCCGCTGAGTTCGCGACTGTGGTAGCCACTTGTAGTAATAGAGAATTTGCCGTCACAGTCGCGAACTACACGTGTTGTAGCTTTGCGTCCCTCGTGTGTTGTGCAAGGAAGAATGGTGCGAGAGCAGATCGTAGATTGGATGTCGAATTGCAAGCTCTCTCGAGATTCCAGATATTGGATTGCCTTGGACAGAGATACAAACTTCCGCTGGTGTTGTACAGCTGGGGTCAAAATATCTCTGCTGCCTCTTGAGCGTAAAGAGGCTACAATTTCATCGCCACTGAAATCGTGGCTTTCTGTAGACGAAGCTCCGCTAACAGCACTGCTGCTTCGCTTTCCTCTTGGCATTGCTGACGCGACACAAGAGCCTTGTCCAGATACTGCTGATATTGCTGTGTAAGCGGGAGCGAGGATGGAGGAAGACGAATGGGGTTGATAGTAGTAGTTGGAGAGCTTGGCAAGTCAGGACAGCTTGTTGGGGGCTGAAGGAAATTGCAGAATGATCAAATGAAGTCCCTAAGTGCACTGCGGCTCGAAAGAGTCGCAGTGGTTTCTTTAAGGAATATGCCGCGAATTTTCAGAAACTACCTCAAAACTTTCAAGACAGTTTCGAAACTATCGGCAAACGCTTGGAATATTTTAAAAAATCCGCTTAAATAAAACTTTTTAAGTTTGTACAAGCAAATTGTATTAAGTTGTAAAGGCTACCCCATGCTAGTCAGTATACTAGTTAAACAGGTCTTCAATTTCGCTGTCCGAAATATCAGCACGAAGGTCCAGATAACCACCAAACGTAATCAAAGCTTCAGAGTCAACGTTGTACACTCTTTCAGGGTTCAATCCAACGTCACTTGTTTCGCTGTCGATATCGCTGTCGTCGGAGTCGCTTTCGTAGTCGTTGTCATCAGAATCACTGTCTTCAAAATCACTGTCGTCTGATATGCTGTCGTTGTCGGTCAAATCGTTGCCGATCCAGCTGTTTTCTTGGTCATCGTCCGTCGAAATGTCATCGCCGAAAATTTCCGCCAAAGACGGGTCTTGATCGCCCGTTTCCTCGAGATCCGATTCGGGATCGGCAACCGCATGGGCAAGGCGGTGCAGGGACAGGTGCAGGCCTTCGATTTCACGGTCCTTCGCCGTGATTTCCGCGTGAAGTTGCGTCATAACGTCGACGACGTTGTCGTATGAGGTCTTCATGCGCTTGTATGCACGAACGACCTCGACGTAATCTCCGCGCTGTCGGGTGGTCATTGCGGTGGGTGGAGGCGGAGAAAGTTGAAAGTGAGATAATACATGTATTCGTTGCTCCCCACGAACAGTTGTTATTCGTTTCTGGTAGTTTTATATCTTAGCCGTTGGAGAAACGCTAACCGTCTCTCGGCAAAAGTTTTGCCCGTTAGCACGCAAGCAGGACAAACTGCTAGCAGTTTTTGTCAGTTATATTAAATTTTGAGAATGGTATGGAAAACCGCCTCGTTACAATAATGGTATGGAAAAATGCCAGGTGGTATGGAAAACCTCCTAAAATGGTATGGAAAAATCTTTTACCATCTTCAGCTCGAGTCTGGCATCGAAGTTAAGTCGGATACAGAACCGAGTACTCCTTCGAACGTCTACTGGCTTTCCGAGATTATCACCGGCGTTCCTCGTCTGTGTGTACTGTCGCTGTTTGCCTCTTGACCCCACTCCCCAGCACTGTCAGCAGCTTTGCTGATTAATTGCATCCCCATTGAAAGCGTCGTCGGACGGATGACAAGCAGACTACGGCGTCTGGATACGATGATTGCCACTGCGATGGCCTTCATCATGGGGATGAAAGAGTTTATCGCTGCGCACTGAATTTCCAGTGTTGGAGCGACGATCATCTCGCTAGGAGTCGCGATTTCGTACGTGTCAATGACAATTACGTTGGCAGCGAGTTGGAACTTCCTGATCCCGCACGGCTACGTATTGATGATCATGCCGTTCATCTTCTTCTTCGCCATCTTCACAGTTGTTGTCGTTGGTCCTCGTACGCTACTGAAGTCGGTAGAACTGCGTCAACAACTCAAGCCGTTGCTGGTGATTGTGGTCTCACATGGAATCGTTGCAGTAGCTTACCCAGCTTTCAGCGCAGTATTTAACAATATGTCGACCAATTACGAGACGGCTTTGATTTTTGCACTGCCCACGATCAAGTTCGCCATCAAACAAGTCGTCGCCAATGCAGCTGAGCTACCTCCAAAAATACGGGGACCAACCGTGATTTTCTCCGTGGATGTGTTCACTGTTTTCTTCGTACTTCCATTGAAACAACGCTTCTCGTCATGCCTAACGATGGCTCCCACGTGATCCTGGCACTTCGGAACATTTTTCACCGAGGAAACGTTATCCACGCGAGAGAGCAATGTGGTACCAGTGGAATGAGTGCTCTGCAGTCGGTGCATTACCTTGACGACGTGCCAGCCATTCTTCGAGAGGTTCTGCAACGACCAAAGACGGTAACGTCTCGACAGATTCGCGTGTTTGCCCCGTTTCCGCTGCCACTTTCAGACGAAACCAAAAGTTTTATGGAGGACTTGGCTGCATATCGACGAGAAACGCGAGTATCCTCCAGACCGGGCATTTCACTGCGTTCAATAAGAAAATTGACGATTGCTGATGTGAATTCGATTTTAACCTTTCACGGGGGTCAAGCGTACGCCAAGCATCACCAAACACGCCCAGTTAATTCGTCAACAAAGGTTAACAACCGAGCTAACCTGATAGAAACCTCGGTGCCTCGGAGAGTATTCGCCTCTACGCTTATGGATCCAAGTACTGTTTCCGGGGCGGACCTACGAGCAGCATTAGCGCATAAAGCGACAGAGGAGGCTGTGTGGGATGCGTTGCAAGCATTTTTCCACTCGGAGTTCCCGTGCTGATGGCCGAGCACGTGGAGTTCATTCTGCTGACTGTTCATGTGCTGTATCTCTCTCTCTCTCGGCAGTTTCCAGTGGCTGCGTATTATCCCCATTCAGCGATTTTAACGCCCGCCCACAAACTCGCGACGACGGTGGTAGAAGGAAAAGTAGAATGAAGACATATTATTTGAGGTGAAATGGTTGACCTAGCATTGTGGCGTATGCGGGCCTGGTGGTTGTAGTGCCGAGAAAGTTTGGATTCTCACCGGTTCGCCTGTTGGAGACGCAGCTTGGCACGTTGCAGGGGCATCTTTTCGTGTGGAGCCTGTACATTTTGCACGTGACGCTGGTGCACCATGGCGTTGTTCCTGAGAGCGACCTTTGCAAGAACGGGTAGGCCGTGTCAAGCAATGTTGCCTTTCAAGATCGGGCTCCTTGTGTCCGGAATGAATTGACATACGTGTAATTATGTCCTTACCAAATGGTGGCAATACAACTAGGACACAGACAAGTAAAACCCAATAATGCCCGTGAGGGACTTCCAATCATACTCGCAAAAGCGCATTTACATCACTCTAAATCAAGACCGTACTCATACAGGATCATTTCTATAGTACCTTCTTGTTCTACTTACATTCTGCTAATCGAAAGGGCTACCCTAACCCTAGATGCGACTTGCGCTGCAGTCCTGCCAGCAACCGCTGGAGGACAATGAAGGACCCCAACGACGCCACTGCTGCCAACCAAGAGTCTTCCCCGAATCTAGCCATCTTGGAGACAGCCGTGCTGCGTTATGCATCCACAATGTAGTGGCGTCCGTATGTGACTTTTGTGAACTCGATGGTGCGCTGCTGCAGTCTTGGTCGGCAGCCCGCGACCCGACCGTGACAACTGCGTCACCGTCTCCAACCCCAATCCGTGCGCCTACGCCATCCGCAGCGAGCGCGGCACCAGTAGAGCTGTCGCCTTCAACCTCCCAGACCTGACCTGACTTTACTTGACCTGACCTCCCACCTCCAGACCTCCCGCCTCCCGCCTCCCACGAAACCTCCCAACCTGCGATCATTGCAAAACTAGCCTTATAGTGAAATCAAATGTAATTGACGTTGAAGTGAGCCAAGAAGCTTACGCGACTTTCGGTCTTGCACCCCGCCGCGATGGAAAGTGCTCGCCATGCCGCTGCTGCATGCTTGCGGACTCCAACACGTCCACCACAAGGCATTTGCTGGCAAGGTCGTCCAGCTACTGTCGGTCACGTGAGGTCATCCTGCAGTTTGCAAGGCTCCGAATCTGTTAGCTGTCGTAGTGTTAAGAGGCGCCAAACTCTCAATCCACGTACGCCGATGGCAAATACAGAGACCACTGACGGCCAGCCGACTGAAAATGCTGAATCGACTCTGATGCGCACACCCGAGCTACTGTGTCAAATGAGGGAGGCAGATAGAAGCTTGACAACGCAGCCGAGCGTCCAGAATGAAGCGCTGAGCGGAGCAGCGACAAGATCGACAACCCAGAACGACCCAGACCAAGACGAGATCAGGTGGGCAGCCACGTGCACTCCATCTCAACCTGGTACACGAGCCGACCACGAAACAAGGAACGATAACCGTTGTATTGACACCCCTATCCAGCGACCACTGAACTCCTATTCCGAAGAGGAGATCGAATTCTGGAAGCAGCCTCCACTTAGGTGTAAACAGAGTAAAAGGCCCCGAGACTGTACGATATGCGGAACGTACGAAAGCCGAAGTTGTGGAAGTTTGTCAAGCTATCTGCTCATCCTGACCACTGGGATATTGACAAAGAGAAACTCCTGAACGGCCATGCCGCTTTCGCGTACTGTGAGAGGTGCGAGTGTGCAATTTCCTTTGCTTCGGGTAATAGTGGTGTAAAACGGCATTTGGAGAAGTTGGATTCTGGCGAGGAGGCCACCGAGCGCAATCATGGAGCAGCATTTGACGCTGTTGCTGACCGTGGTAGTGAACCCGCTTCTTCTCTTCGTGCAATATCCAAACAACAACAACAACATGTGAATACCCTGCTCGCGCGTTGGATCGGAATGAATTTTCGGCCACTTGTCATGATTGAGGACGCCGAATTTCGAGAATTCATTTCGTACATCGCTGAAACACTTGGCGGCATAAATCTTTGCATTTCAAAACGGACCCAGCTACGTGATGATATTGTTAGCCTTGCAACCGACCTAAGGCGGCACGTAAAGGAGGATATTGCTCGGTCGTGCGCGTTCTATTCCATCACGAGTGACATCTGGACCACACGAAATGCCCGCTCGTATATTGCGTTCACCATACATTTTGTCACGAAGGACTTTAAAGTGGTCAGCTGGATCCTGGAAGTTAAGGAGATCCCCGGTAAACATGATGGTGACGCCATCGCAGCAGCTTTGGAGAATATCATGCGCGATTGGGATCTTCCGAAGGACCGTTGCTGTCGCTTCGTACGAGACTCAGGCTCGAATATGGTGGCGTCGGAAAACGTTTTGGGGTCAATCATTCGGCATGTATCGCTCACGAGATTCATCTTATTTTTTCAGCTGTATTAAAGAAGAAGTCATCCGACAAGGAACGTGAGTCTTGGGAAGCTGTCGTCGCTGTTGAGCCGGGTGCAATTACGACCGATGTTGAAGATGACGACACCTTGAGTGAAGAAGAACAAGCTCAAATGGAGCGGATTCGTGATGAAATATTTGAGTTTATTAATTTAGCAGTGGAGGATCTTGAAAAAAAACGAAATGGCTACTATGCGAGGCGTTGTGCAAAGGTTTCGGACGTTAGCTGTATACTTCCGTAAGTCTCCAAAAGCAAGCAAGCGGCTAGTGCTGTTGCAGGTACAGAAACTTCATAAAGCGAATGCGGTCAACCTCATCGTTGACTGTCCAACAAGGTGGAACAGTTGCTATGCAATACTCGAGCGATTTATTGCGCTGAAAGATGCTGTAGACGATTGTTTTGTCTACTTAGTATCGCCAACAGGACTCGTTGAATTCAAGGACATGCAAAACAAATTGATAAGGCCAAATAATGCTGACTGGTTAAGTGTCAGGTGTCTCGTTCAGATTTTGGCGCCGTTTGGATCTGTGTCAACAAATCTGGGTGGGGAGAAGTACCCAACACTGCCGCTAGTCATGCCAGCGCTTTTTGGCCTTGAAGCTAAACTTTCCGACAAAAACTTGTTCAGCCACCCTATTAATCGAGCCAATGATGGTGCACACAAGGATGCCGTCCTGGTGACTCTGCAAGAGTGCCGCAATACTGTTCTGCGTCTATGCAAGGAGCGCTTTGCAAAACTGAAGGACACCGAGCTTATGTGGGTCCCCATATTCGACCCAAGAGTAGCAAAATGGATGGGCTACTTGCCCGATGACGAGCAACGACAGCAAGCTCGATATAAGCTAACGGAAGCCCTTATGGCTTTTATTGAGAACGAGATGCCGAGGGACGCTGAAATTCCGCGAGGCGAGATGTTTTCGCCTCCTTCGGCAAAGAAGTCTGACGCAGATCTCAAATATTACATGTTCGTGCCAAATCCGCGGAAGCAGCGCCAAATCTCCTTAAAAGCTACTTGTGATGCAGAGTTTGATCGCTACTTAGCCGACATCAAGACGATTGACAAACAAGCGCACGAGTTTGTGCATCACGAGACAAACCCATTGACGTGGTGGAGAATTAATCGCCTCAAGCCGAGTTAGCCAAACAATTAGATCACAAGCTGATGACAAGACTTCAACTTTGGAAAGGGCGAGCTCGAACACTCGTGGGAAGGCGACTAATTGTTCAAGCTATCGTACTGTCGACGATATGGTACTTTACGACGACGACTGTTATTCCCACTAGGTATATCAAACGATGGCAAACCGCCGTAAAAACGTTCATACTCTACAACCGGGTGGGAGCTAGTCGTGGAGGTATTAACATCGTTCCCACTTCATTTGCCATACAAGCACGGCAAGACGATGGAATTGGGGTACCAGAGATTATGTCCTGCATCCGGAGACAACGTTTTCTCTTCCTTCAAAAATTTGTCAAAGTCCTCGCTTGTCATAATGGAAACGACGAAACAGTGTGGTATAGACCCATAGCAGAATTACTACGACACCGATATGGGGAATTTGTACGTCCGTGGTCGGGAGAGTTTTGCTACAAAATCCACCTGAACCTCCTGGATGGAAAGCAACAATGCTCCCGTTATGGTGGCGTAAACTACTGCAAGATTGGAGACGCGTAAAATGGCCAAGCAAGTACTCATTACGATACACTAGAATGAAGACACTCCAAAACTCGTTATTCAGCCCAATATGGTGGAATGCATCGACAAATTTCCAAGTGTGGCGCAGACAAGATGCTCATCGCGCACCACTGGGAACAGGACCCGTCAAATTCCGGTGCCTCTGTAAAGAGCTTGCTTCAAAAGGCAAATGGTGTATAGCAGACTTTCTAGATACTTCCCATCGATGGCCAACCCTCATGGTGTTTTTCAGGGGGTATCTGCCGAGCTACGTCCAATTCTGGGGTCCAGGGTTGCACTGACGGATATCGCCCAGCTTTATCGACAGCTAACCCAGGTGTTTGAACGGGTATTGCCACACCCAGAGACAGGCGGAATAAGCGTGGCAACGCGAGGTGCAATGCCGCCGACATTTGGACTGACAGTCGGAAAAACATCTCGGTTCTTCCCAAATCTAAAATCCCAAGACTGGGACAAATTGTTGCGGCCTGATAGATGCGTGCAACCACACCCCATGAAAGTGCTTGGCTGTCCGCAACGACAGATCCATACAACGTTACAACAGATACTCGCCCTCCGCCAGTTTCTGGTTCCTGTTATCCACGATGTGATGCTGAGAATGTTCTTTGGAGACCTCATTGTCGGATCAAGGCTGTTCTTCCTCAAGTCGTTAAACCCTACGATTCAACAGTGTGTGAGACGATCATGTGCTGCGATAGAAACAGTAGAGCACTGTTTCTTCTCGTGCCCAGCTCTGACGCAAATGTGGACCCCATTGTGGTCCCCATGGCATAAGGCTTTCGCGACGGAGTTGGATTGGCGATTGCTAATTTTTCCTAAACCACGAGACCTGAAGAGGGGTGGAGGCAGAACCAAAAGGTGGTCCTGCTACTGTGGCGAGTCCACACTGCGATCGCGTTCCATGCTACGTGGAGATTGAGAAACGACATACTATTCCGTGAAACTACAGCTGAAATACCAAGCGTCCAAAATGTGATGTCCTCTTTTCGACGACACTGTCTGTTCATCAATCACCATTCAGCGGAGCTTGGGATTGACGACAAAATTGTAACCTCTGTTCTGGAGAAGTTAGGCTTTGACCCACCTGCGCCGCGAAACACACTACCAGCAAGTCACGTTTGGATTCCACGAAACTAAGCAGCAGAACGACTAAGTAGTATACGATCGTAGCTAGAAAAACGGTTTATCCGACTGGTTAATCAACTTAAATTTCTTCTTCTTCTTCTTAATCGCCTCAAGTACACGAACCTCGCAAAGCTGGCGCGAAAATGGCTAGGAGCTGTAGCGACAAGCGTCCCATCCGAACAAACTTTTTAGCGAGCGGTAACATTGTGACGGTAAAACGAGCCTCACTTTCCCCAGAGCTCGTCCGTGATCTTGTATTTATTGCAGGGACCACGCACAAAAGCCATCAACGATGTGAATGTTGGATGAGCGGTTTGAACAGTTAGTTTAACACCGTTCTGCCAGATCACTTGCAATACATGCCGTTTTTCTTCTAGTACTCTGACTCTAAACACTCGTTGTCGTCGTGAGTAAGCATCTCGCTTTCAGCATTTTAGGTGGCTGCAATCAGCACACTATCATGGCATTGAAGCTATAAATCTCCGTCATGGCCCTGTTGCACAGCTTACAAGCATTGACGACAGCGCGAACATTTTCAGGGATCTCTCCGAACAGAAGCTCGAACTGGATCACGATCACCTTAGTGCCGGTGGTTGCGACTCATATCTTGCCAGGCTAGAGTTATGACTGGGCCTTGCTACTGTTAGGGGATAACTGGAAGGAGAAGAGCACACACTCGGCTCGATCGCACCTAAAGTGCACGTCGCCGCGAAGAAGAGAAAGAACCGATGAGCATATTATTGCAGCAGACCGCTTTCGCCCCTAGGGAAGCTCTCGCTTGAACATTGCGCAGCGTGCGCACCAGTATGCTGTCCGATGCCGTCGGGATATCGCTGCCAATTTATACTCTGTTTTGCATTGCGTGCTCCGTGCACAAAAATATCGATGCTGAAGGTTGGGAGGTTGGGAGGCCAAACCTTCAACTCCCAAGCCTCCAGGCGTACGTACAGCGCACGCACACGTACGTTGACAGCACTAAGCACCAGTCGTGTCGCTGTTCGGACACAACGCCGCAGCCTTCGGCTGCACGTTGTGCCCGTTCAGCGCCTGCCAACTGGCAGACCTCCGCGGCCACCGCCGATCTAAGCACCGCAAGGACAGCTTTGTTGACTACTTTCATGCAGACTGCAGCTGCTTGGCCACCTTCCTGGCACGCTCGGCCGCCACTCTTCACTCTCATACGTGTGGTGAAGAGCGGCGCGAACGAGGTGTCTCTGCTAGCACCACAGTGTCTGCTGGGGACGCGGTGAATGGAGCCGAGGCACCACGTCCCACTCCTACGCCCGCGAAACCACCTGCCCATACCACGACAGTATTTGCAGCAGCAGTGACGTCCCCCCGCTCCAGCTGTGCTGGTGGTAAACGCCGACGATTGAACCCCGCCAGCGACGATGTGTCCGCATCTGTCTCCGAAATTGTGCCAAGTTCCCTCAGACTCGCTGACGTACCGTTGCCGGCTGCCGCGGTGAAGACTGCCTGTCGCCGGCTTACGACTAGGTGGGGCCCGAGTAGATACAGAATCGACGCTTCCTCGTCTTCAAGCGAGGCCATCCCGGACACGCCAGTGGACGGATGGACCACGGTGGATCCCCTCGCGACAGGTATCAAGACGACCAGGGCGACCGCTTCGTGCTCGGGTGAGCGACGACCGCGGTCATATATCCGATGGGGGCCTCGCCTTGTCCTCCACACTGACTCCCCGCCGAGCCAGTGGTCGAGGCAGTCCAGTCCGCTTCGACCCCCCGGCCAAACCCACCATCCCCTCGTCAACCACCTTCCCCGATCACCTGGCGAGACTTAGCATCGGTGTGGAGGCAGCCTGCTCACTCGTCGGCCCCATTGGTGGAGCCACGCTCCAGCGCTGACCCCCAATTGAGCTCCCCGCTGCGGGCCTCGCGCGCGGCGCTAATGGGGACCAGACGGATAACGTCGGTAATCCCGCCCAAGCTTCCGCTCGCCGACGGACGCGCCGACGCAAGCAGTATCACGCGAAGAACTTGCTCTGTGCGATGGACGTGGATTCGTCAGCCATGACTGAGGAGTAGCTGCTCCAGTTGATGGGGCCTGCAGAGGCAATCCAGCTTCTGGTGGTGCTGGCGCGGCGCTCTTTTCGCCGTCAGGACCAATTATCTGGACCTGCTCGCAATTTCTGCCCGATCCTGCAACTACCAACAATGTTGCCGAGTACAGAGGCCTACTCGCGGGTATCTCCGGCGTGCTGCTTCATGGGGTCCAGCGACTCCGAATTGAGGGAGACAGCACTCTCATCGTGGAGCAGGTCAAGGGAAGATACGCCTGTCGGAGCAAGACGCTGCAGCGGCTGCGGCGTGAAGCTCGAGGACTTCTCGGCCGCTTCGCATCCTACAGCATCCAGCACATCGATCGATCGCTCAACAAGGTGGCGGACGGGCTCGCCAATGAAGCCCTCCGGTCTCGGAGGACGAGCGTCAAGTGCAGCAAGCACCCAAACAACCCACCGACGGGCTGCTGGCAAACACAGCAGCTGAACATTGGCGAACCATCCCCGCGTCAGCTCCGCCCTCCCCGCCGACCGATCAACACGAGCCGACCCCGGCCGACGGAGCCGAGATCGAGCGCCGAGATGGCGGACCAGCTTTCCCTCGCCCTGATCTCCCTAGTGATGCTGTTCCAGTACGACGGTCAATTCTTCGCTTGCGAGCCCTCGACGAGGACGGGAAAGAAGCAGCGGCATCGGCCGTGGCAGCCGTCGCCTCCTCATTCGAAGCAAAGCTAGCAGATGCAACAGACTGGGAAACTGGCGAAGACTATTTGACGGAGATGACGCACCACCTGTACGAGACCCTGTCGCCATTCTCAGTCCGGACAGGTGGCCGACAGGCCTCGCCCCATGACTCGACCGCTCCACGGCCTGCCTCACAGGACACCAGACCTACATCCAGCCAGACCCGATTGGAGGAAGCGCTTGCGGCGCTACGGGCTACTCAGCGACACAAGGGAGATGATCGGACCGCTGTCAAGAAGGCCAGCCGCAAGGTGGGCCGAATCCGCACGGCGATCCGCCGGCAATATTTCCGCAGCCGTTTTCGACTGAAGGGAAAAGATTGTGTCGCAGAAATTCTGCGGTTAGCAGATACACTGCGCGACAGATCACATCGGACACCAGCTTGTCGTGTTGTATCGGCGTCAATACTGCGAGTTAGCCTATGCTATTTAGATATATGCGAGTTGTAGACAGAAGAAATAGCCTAGTAGCGCTAACGAGCGCAAATTCGATCTCTGTTGGGGAACTCCCATACAACTTTCCACTTTCAGCACTACGACAGATCAGATCGGACAGTAAACGCATACAAAACCCAAGTGTATTTTTAGGTGGAAATTGGTGGTCACAGCACTTGTGCGTGGGTGACTGGTTGAGAAGACCGCGCAGTGCAGGGCTCACAATAGAATATGCCGAAGACCAAGAAACCCCCTTAACGGAGCGAGAGAGGGGAAGATTGACGGCCTGTTCGAGGCTGGAATGTCCAAGCGCGCCATCGTGCGTAGCCTCGGCTGCAGCCCCGACACCATCTGCCGTGCACTGGCTACCAAGCCTCCGCCCAAGGCACGCAAGAACGCGAAGCCCCTCAAACAATGTGGAGCGCCACCAGTGCTGACGGACCGGGAGATCAGGCGTCTTGTGCGCAGGGCGTCCCACGGCGAGCACTCGGCGGCGCAGTTGAAGGCCGAGTTGCAAATCGACGTACACGTGAGGACCATCCAGCGCGTCCTTGCAAGGGTCGACTGGCTGGTCTTCACGAAAATGGTCAACACACTTCCGCTCAAGCCTGAAGACATGGCCGCTCGCACGGCGTGGTCAACGGAGAAGCTGTTGCTGAAAGATGCCGGGTCCTATTGGGATTCCATTATCTTCTCGGACGAGAAGAAGTGGAACCTCGATGGGCCCGACGGCTTTCAGCAATATTGAGGGACTTGCGGCGTCCTCCCCGAAGGACAAAACGAAGGCAAGCAGGGGAGGATCAGTGATGGTTTGGGCTGCGTTTAGTGGGCGAGGTAAGTCCCAGCTTGCGGTTTTGAATGGGAAGCAAAACTCGGACGACTACGTGTACACGTTGTCCGAGTTCTTGCTTCCTACGCACATTCAAACTACGGTCTAGACTTTATCTTCCAACAAGACAATGCAAGTATTCACAC
Source organism: Phytophthora quininea (assembly GCA_011947345.1). Taxonomy (NCBI): domain Eukaryota; phylum Oomycota; class Peronosporomycetes; order Peronosporales; family Peronosporaceae; genus Phytophthora; species Phytophthora quininea. The sequence goes on from JAAVTG010000365.1 coordinate 24,733, forward strand.
CTCAGCCCGCACTAAGGACTTCTTTGCGAGCCAGGAAGTCAAGGTGCTTGACTGGCCTTCGAAGTCGCCAGACTTAAACCCTATTGAAAACTTATGGTCAATAATGAGCCGTCGGGTTTACCGAAACGGTAAGCAGTTCGACAAGGTGTGTGATCTGAAGGATGCACTCTTCGAAGCATGGGATTCCATCCCTCTTGCGTTACTGCAGTCGCTGCTTGAGTCGATGCCTCGTCGCTGCTTAGAGGTTGTTGCCAAGAAAGGAGATAGAACGCATTACTAAGGGAAAATACACTTGGGTTTTGTATGCGTTTACTGTCCGATCTGATCTGTCGTAGTGCTGAAAGTGGAAAGTTGTATGGGAGTTCCCCAACAGAGATCGAATTTGCGCTCGTTAGCGCTACTAGGCTATTTCTTCTGTCTACAACTCGCATATATCTAAATAGCATAGGCTAACTCGCAGTATTGACGCCGATACAACACGACAAGCTGGTGTCCGATGTGATCTGTCGCGCAGTGTACAAGAGGCACGGCAGCGGCGGAGTCCACAGAGCAGGGTTGTGAAAAAACAATTGCACTTTCAAATAACTCAAATAAAACACACGAAATTATTGATTGAGCGAGGTCCCAATCAGGTGCAAATAGTCTTCCACTCCAGCGCGGCGTTCACCTTGCGATTCTCTTGGTCTTGCGAGGTCAGAAGCTCTCAACGCATCGATAATGCGCAAGCGGTGGGTTGCTTTCCCTGTCGACCTAACGGTTCCACGGAGACAGTCCTGTGAGGCTACGGTATGCTCTCTCACTTTGCTATTCTCTGCGAAACCCCAACACCACCCAGCTTCTCCCCTCAATTCCTGCTCTCTACGTCATGTAAACCCCCAACACTGCTCTCCCGACGCCTCGTCAACTATGTGAGGTGCTCTTCGAAGACCGTGACAACCGCTATCATTGTCGTCTGTGTCCTGGCAGCCGAGCCGAGCCAAGCCACGCAACGGCGGCTACACGTCGGTGTTGGATCATTTGGAACGCGCCCACCGCGGCATGTACTTGGACGAGTACTTTGTGCTGGCACGCCGCCCCAACACGCTCGATGCCTTCGTTCGTGTCACCGTCGACGAAGCAATCATGAATCGTTACCACTGGCTCGACTGGGTGGTGATGGAACACCACGAGCTGAGCTTTTGTGAAAAGAAGCGAGCGCGCAAGTATTCGTCGCTACGCCCCATCAGCAGGGTGCAGCTGAAGAGCGACCTCGAAGCTGTTGAGCTCGCCGTGCAAGCACGAATCCGTCGTCGCCTTGCTGGCAAGCCTTTGGCTTTCTGATAGACGCCTGGACGGAGGCAGGTACCCATTACGCCGCTGTCATCGCCGTGACACCGTCGCTAAGCGACGGCAACATCGGTGAAAAGTTCCTACTCGTGTTCTCCCCGTTTGTCGACGAAAGAGCTATGAACACAGACTCGTTCATAGAGCTTCTCGACTACGCCATGGATGTCTATCGGCTTCAGCTCGAACACCTACAGTTCTACGTATGTGATCATGCGTCTGTCAACGGGAGTCTTTCAAATCGAACAAGCGTCCCAATGATCGGGTGTGCTAGCCACCGCCTGCAGCTAGCCGTCGAGTGGCTTCTTGAGCCGGATGCAAACCTTATCAACAAGGTGCACCGCTTAATGACAAAACTCAACACTGTAAAACATCGCCACGCTTTACGTGATGTCGGCGCGTTGATGCCGATTACCAACACTGTGACACGATGGAGCAGCACTCACGCAATGCTGGACCGTTACCTGGATATTGCTGAATGGATCGACCATTCCGACAGAACCCTTCTTGACGTTTTGCTAACGCCGCGTGAAGAAGCCGAGCTGGAATCTATATTTGAATCACTCCAGAAACTAGAGAGCGTGAACAAGAGGCTACAAGCAAGCGGCGTTGGGAAGCCTGAAGCGACTTTGTTAGATGTTCGTCGTCTATTTGACGCGACAATAAAGGAGTTCACATCAACTTCGAAGTACCTGAGTCCACGGGCAGTCAACGTCGTTAAAGCTCCACAGTTTGAAAGCGGCATCGTCAAGGTTCTATCCGGTAAGGAGTCGACCCTGACTGCGGAAGAGTGTGAAGCGCTAAAGCGGCTTGAAGACACGGGCAGAAACGATGACGAAGATGAAGACGAAGATCTCCCATTTGCAGAACGCGTGCTCAGGGACAGCCGAAAGCCTCCTCGCTCACGTTACATTCGCCTTGGCTGGATCCCGTCTACTTCAAATGAAGTCGAGAGGTTGTTTTCTCGAGCCGGTCTTGTCTTCAGCATGCATCGCCGAGCTATGCATCCAACAACGCTAGAGACACTGCTTTTTCTAGAGTACAACAGGGATCACTGGGATCCACAGCTTGTAGCAACTGCGATCCGGCAGGAAGTGCGCAACACTAGACAGCGCCGCGATTGAAAAAAGTTGCAATAAACAAATTATTGATTGACTCGATTCTTCGGGCTCAACTAAATAACAATCTTATTTTTCACAACCCTGCCACAGAGCCACCCACTTCTTCCCCTCCTGTGGCAGCGCCTTCCGCCGCGGCGAGATGCCCCATCGCCAAGACCGTATTGGAGGAGTATTTTACTGGCGTGAATACCGCCCGCACTAGCTTCGACGCTGGCGCTCCCATCGGCAGGGCTTTCCGTGAGGTTCTGGAGGAACTACCGCCTGCGTCGGAGGTTGGATCCGCATTTGTACAAGAAATCACGCTTGAAGAGGTCGAAGAGCAACTACATCATGTATCTGCCACGTCCTCGCCAGGCCTTGACGGCGTTGGTTATGCCATTTTCAAGGTGTTCAGCTCAGAACTAATGCCACTGCTGCTGACCGCGTTTCGCTTCTGCTGGAAACATCAACGGATCCCTCGTAGCTGGAAGATGGGTGCTGTAAAGCTGCTCCATAAGAAGGGGATCCGCTCAAACCCGGGAACTGGAGACCAATCTGCTTGCAGCAAGCAGTGTACAAATTGTACGCGGGGATATTAGCGAGACGGTTTACTTGCTGGATGGAACGCAATGGGCGACACACCAATGCTCAAAAAGGCTTCCGTTCCTTTAACGGGTGCGCCGATCACAACTACATCGCGTCCACCATGTCAGACCAAGCTCGACGCCAGCACCGCGCACTCTATATCATCTGGTACGACCTCCGAAATGCGTTCGGCAGCGTGCCCAATGAGATGATGTGGTATGTGCTCCACAAGCTCGGTGTTGCTCCATCTTTTGTAGCTATGTGCCGCGACATCTACACGGATGCAGTGTTCATGGTGGCCAACGCTAAAGACGGCATGACGGCGCCGATTCACCAGCGCATCAGCGTCTTTCAGGGTTGTCCCCCTCAGTTCACATCTCTTCACAGCAACTCTCATACCTCTACTCCGTGCGCTGGAGAGGCTGAAGGACGTTGGGGTCGCGCTGTCAAGCGAGGACAAGCCCAGTGTTACAGCATACGCGGACGATCTCAAAGTCTTCAGCGGCTCCAAAGTCGCCGTCAAACGGCAGCACGACCTGATGCTTCGGTTCCTTAAGTGGAGTGGCATGCGGGCCAACGCGGGTAAATGCAGCTCCATGGGTGCTGCCCCTGGTACACACGGGGTTCTTCAGCAAGATAAGCTCAATCTCGCGATCCATGGCGATGAGATCCCGTGTCTAACGATGATGGAGAACTATTCCTACCTCGGGATCGGCGACGGGATGAATCACGAGCAGCGCCGACTTGAAATGGGCCCTCTGCCAGCCATGATTAAACACCACTCGACAGCGTTGTTTCAGTCGGGCCTCGCCCCTCGCAGGTCCTGAAGGCATACAAGGTGTACTTGCTGCCGCGACTCGAGTATGGGCTCCGATTCCTGAGACCCTTGGACAGCCAACTCGAAGGACTTGACGACCACATCAAACGGGGATTCCGTCATCTCCTTAAGCTCCCCAAACAAGCCACTAACGAGATTCTCTACTCACCAACATCGTGTGGGGGCTCGGACTACTACCCCTGCGAGAGATGCGCGCAGCGATCCAAATCGCCCATGGCTAGCAGCTCCTGCACTCCACCGACCCCGTCGTGCAGCGCATTGCCCGGACGCAACTGGGGCAGGTGGTGCGCAAACGCCACAACGTCGACGAGCAGCATTGGCAGCACACGGAGGGGCAGCTCCTGGCGGACTTCCTGAATGGGAAGCTCTCGAACCACCCGTATGCTCCAGCCAAGCGCCACCATGCCGACATTGAGGGGCTCTGGTCCGATCTCCAGAGACACATGCGCTCGTTTGATCTTCTGCTCGAAACGCGAGCGGCAGATGACTCGCCCTCACCGTCGTTGCCGACGTCGCGAGCAGTGCCAGTGCCGCGGGGACCACTAAACCTACGGGTGCCGCACCACAAAGACTGGCTTTGCCGTAAGAACGTCCTTCGCCACCTCAAATTGCACATCAAGTTGAAGCACCGCGACCGATGGCAAGCCATGAAGACCCAAGGGCGCACGGTGCGGGTCCACGGAAGACGGGGCAGCACCCTCGTGACGAATCCGCGGGGGCTGTGGGATGCAGACTATAACTTTGTGATGTGAGCGAGACTTGATGTCGTGGACACCAACTCGGCTCTTAAACGCTGGCGGCTGCGCGCACACCCAACCTGCCGATATCCGTCCTGCTCGCACGTGGAGACGCTACCCCATGTGCTGCAGCACTGCCCAGGAACGACAGAGGTCATCCGACAACGTCATGATGACGTCCTGAAAGCCATTGCAAACGAGCTGGAAGCTCAAGTCAAGAAGTCGAACGGCCGACTACAACTCCGTATTAACCAAACCGTTCCTGGTTATGATGGCCGAGCATTACGTCCAGACATCCAGCTATATGATAAGACAGCCAGGACCGCTGCTATCGTGGACCTGGCCATCCCGTTTGATGCCCGGGACGGAGGTGACGGCTCTGGGCTCACCTGGGCCCACGATGAAAAACTGCGCAAGTACAAGCCAGTAGAGCAGCAACTCAAGGACCGTGGCTGGCGCGTGAAATTGGCGGCCATCGTCTATGGATCCCTTGGGTCGGTAGCTTCGTCGAACCAGAAGACATACACGGAAACGCTGGGTCTGAGAAAACGCACAGGAAAATGCCTGGACCTGAAGCTGTCGGCGAAGGCAGTTCAAGGTAGTCGCAAAATCTGGAGGTGGCACGCGGCGCAACACATGCGCAACCAGCGCACCAGTCGTCGGGTGACGAGGACCGGGGAGGACCCGTCGCCACAACACCAACGGAGGCAGTCATAGGCTCTCGCAGCCAAAGGGACACATCCAGTTAGGACTCTCCCTCAGTCAGGAACTCCCGACAACAAGTGCTCGATACAACACTCTCACGCACTTCAACAACGGTTCCTAACCTGACAAATACACCACACTTACAGGATCATTTCTATAGTACCTTCTTGTTCTGCTTACATTCCTAAGTAGACAACCTTAATACCTGCGAGGATCGAACTCGGTTTCGTTTATTGACTCGGGATGTCGGTGGCGCGCTGCAGGGCCTTCTTGGCCTTGCTCGCCCTCATTGATGAACGTCCGCTGTCGCCTATTCCAAGGCAGCGTGAGTGAGCGAAACGATATGAGTAGGTATTACCCCACATTTTTTTAATTCGTAGTGATGTAGCTGTCAAGACACTAGTACTTTCATCCACGTTTTGCTGTTCTTCGTGCCAATGCTGGTGGGTATAAAATATTTGATAACTTAGCGGCTACTCTGTATGCCTTTGAAGATCTATACGGGTGAGCTGTTGGTGCGATCGAGACGAAGTTGTTGCTGTACGGGGGCTGCCAGCCTTGCCAGTTGTCGTAGTCCAGCGGTGCCACGACGTCTTCGTCCTCGTCGTCCGACGTGATGGATTCCAGCAAGCTGGGCGTGTCGAGCTCCAGCTCCGAGCTTGTGGAGGGCGTCACGGGCAGTGAGGCCGTGCCCGAGTTGCCGTCGTCCAGCAAGAAGGCGACGAACTCGCGGCTGACGTCGTGCATGAGCACGTTGCAGCCGCGGTTGCCGTGGTTGAGCAGGGCGCTCTGCACGGCGGTCAGCAGCTGCAGCAGGGCCTTGCGGCGCTGCTCGACGACGGTCGGAACGCGCGCGCCGAAGAGCGTCTGTCTGGGGAAGTGCTTCTTGACGATGCTGCGCAGCCAGCGGCACTCGGCCTTGCACGAGTGGGCGGGCTGCAGCTGCCGCAGCAGGCGCTTCTGGAAGCTCCGGAACTGCTCGAAGCTGTGGCGGGTGGTCCACGTCGTGGCGGCGGCGCCCTTGGGCTGGCAGGTCAAGTGCAGCGCGTACTGCACGCCGTGGCGGCTCGTGGCGCTGGTCATCTCGAGCTGCAGGTGCTGGATCCACGCCACCGACTCGGGCAGCGGCTTGATGGCCGGCGACGACCGTTTGCGCGAGGCGAACGAGTTGTAGGATGTCGGAGGAGGAACTGGCATTGCTGCCATCGTTGGAGACGTCATGTGTGTCGACGCAAGAGCAAGTTCTGAAGTGAGCTTGGCGATGCACGACAACCGACACACGACACAGCTGCCAATAGCCTGGTGCCAATCGAGCCGGCCGTGGCGATTATGAACAGCCTGGTGGCAAGGCATACGGACGGGAGTAATATTTGCCCACAATCTCGTGCCGAGCACCGCGCGTTGACGCTGCTGGAGATGGCTTCTCGCGGGGGAATGTTGGCGCCAGAATCCAGGCAGGTAGATCCACCGCAGTTCGTACCGGGTACTCGCCTGCAGCTACATAGTCAAGACCAGATCAACGCGGCTGGACAGGCTTGCGGCCAGACAGCTTACGGTCGGCGGCGACCATCATCACTGTCGACATGCAAATCCCTTGGCATTGCCGTGTTCAACTGCAGCTCCGAGCTGAGCTAGTGCATCTGGCGCAAACCGATTCAAGACTAAACACTTCTCACATCGGCGCAAGTGTAGAGAGGCGCGCTGTACGAAACTCGCGATATCTACGATGGAATGGTAGTTCCCAATAAATAAAAAATCGTGTCTTCAGCGATGGTATGCTGACAAGAAGTCTCCCCATTTGTTGGGAAACCGCTTGCAACGTTCAACCTGTGCACGTTTTCGTCGTGTTCGCTCTCCGGGCCATGGGGACGTCACAGCCACTGCCAATTCTCCCAAATCGATGCTTGCAGATTCCGCATCAGCTATAAAATCCAACTCATCCAACATCTCTACAGCAACGTCACTGCTTATTCAAAGACAACTTGAAGGTAAAGTCGATGTCTGCAAACTACAAATGCGTACCATCAGTGAAATAGCAGAAGTTTGCCAGCCAAAACGTACCGAAGTGAACCACACGGAAGCAAAGCAGCGCAACCATCCACAGCAAGAGTTTGCCATTGATCAGCGCCCTCTACTTCTCCAGCACAAATGCGAGCTGGTACAGAGCGTGCATCCCCGAGTTCCGATTGATCATCGCTACCAGACGTACAAACGTAGCGATCTGCAGTAGCCCAAAGACAAACACTGGAAACACCGTCGCGTCGACGTTGTGGCTGGTCACGCCTTTTAGCTCCATGTGATATCGCGCGCTTGGGAGATAGATCATCGTCTGCATGTAGCAGCAGTAGAGCAGCAGGGTGGCCGCTTCCAAGTAGGAGGTGACGACGAGGCACTCGGTCGGTAAGAGTGTCTCGAGCGAGTCTCGCAGAATGGTGGGCTAGTAGAAATGCACAATTTGCTTGGGGGTCTTGGGGGACGATACTTGTATGTGTATTTGCTGGATGTGCTGCCTTGACTGCTACATGCACGATAGGGTGGACAGCATCGTCCCGTTTTCGTGAACATATCGACCGGGATTTCTGCGCTTCGACTCGTTCTGTTTCGACCCGCACGGTTGGAGTAAAGTTCCCAGCGTCGGACCCAGTAAGCGAGTGTGTCCTCGAAAACGCGATCGGGATAGCTTCTAGTTGCTCCAGCAAACTTTTGTCGGCGGCGGAAAACTGGTGGGATAGACAGAAGTGGAGACAGATGCCTGTGCGGAACTGCTTTTGAACAATTCACGGGTACGCGTGTTATTGACAAGTTTCACCAATGTTTCCAGGAAAATCGAGGCAAACTGGTTCACTCCATCCTGTTCCGCATTCCCATTATTCGCAGGAAGCTGCTTGTTGCGAGGGGCTGGAAGATGCTCCAATTCGTCCAGAACGTAACGGTGTAATTCCAGATAGTCGCAAAACTGTAGCGTGCTCGACACTCTGTCGAGTTTCGTCACCCGCGAGATCTCTCAGCAACAATGTCTTTATGTTGGTAAAGTTCTGCTTTGGGACGATGAAAACCATACACTCCTTTGTTTGGGCTGGGGGGCGTCGTGACACGAAAATCTGTTGTCGTTTGGAGCACGATGCTCATAGCAGCAAAGTTACGGCCGGTGAGTGGGTACAACTTGCTGGGAAAGATCGAGTCCCGAGACGCAGCAATGTGGCTACGCAAGAAAGCAAGCAACGCTTTCAAGTGTTTTCGGACTTAAGTGATCAAGACAAAATCATTTCGTCGGGCCTTGACGGCAGCAGTGACGACGATGATGATAAGGTGCGTAAGTAAGACCTTTCTATAAAGGCAAGTCGCGAAGCTGTGTGTGTGTGTGTTTTTTTTTTTAGTAGTGTCACCGCAGCACATGGTCTATGATAACAACAATGTTTCTCCTGATGTAGTGTACTTAATATAGCAAGTTTATGTAACGAATTTATGGTATAGTCTTCGTTATTGCTTGCCTGCACGATGGCAGATTGAGAAGTGAACTAACTGGAGCCCTAGGTTCTCTACAGCTAATCCTCAGATAAATTTATGACGTAGGAACGTCCTGGTGCATGACGCCGTTGAAGCAGATTCAACCAGACCATTCGTGCCATGCTGGAGCACGAACGCGTCACAGTTTAAGTTCCCTTTGATGAATACTAAATGGGGCGGGATTCGCAGCGATCAATTTTAGGCTAGTGGTTCTACACGACTTTTCGCGGCTTTTATCATTTTTGGTATCGCGGACTCCTTGGTAGGTTTATGGTGGAATGGTGCAATGGTGCAATCCCTTCGATAAGCTAATTCAATATGTGTTGTTGGCACGCTTGACAGGCACAGTGGTGTGTAGTTAATTGGACGTAGCACTGTCCGGGGGAGGTGGGCGGGCGGGCGGGGGTTGCGGTGGTGGTGGTTAGATCACTGAAGGTGAGTCTGTAAAGATAAAGATTGTTGTGATGACTGCAGCTGCACAAGTTGCAAATAACTATTGTTTCCGTAGTGATGTGAGTCATGGGTGCTGTGCAGCTTTCCACGTCTCGAAGTTTTGTGCTTCTTGGTGCGATATATACGGCGGAAGGGCGACAAGATTGATGAGCCGATTCATCTCTCTCGTAGTTGTCTCCGTTGGTCGAAATTTTGCGAGGTGTTCCTGGGTGAGTGGTTCTGTGAGCGTGAGCCCCGTCACCCGTACTGCGCGAGAGAGAGCAACGTATTTGGTCTGTGGTGGTACTCCTCGTTTGCGTTGGTCGTGTGGCGTGACAACAATGCCATCTTCACATGTTTGGCCTTGAAGTTTTTCTGTAGTGCGCGGAAATGCGGGCACAACAGCAAATTGATCTACGGTGACGGAAGCTTGAGACAAATTTGGGGCATGTGTCAGTCGAACTTGGGCATGCAAGGGCGGCAAGCCGATAACGCCAATCGGCAGCCCATCGACTAGAATGGTTTTAGAGCCGCGGATCTTGATGAGTAATAACTGTGGTCGCTGCAAAAACTTTCGGACGATAACGTCTTCAACAGAATACGTTGTCGTGGGCAGCGTGTCTGGCGGTGGATACATCCCGACAATAGTGCCGAGGACGCCATTTGCGATTATACTCAACGTGAGCAAGCTGGGGTGTTTTCGAGTGATCATGACTGGCATGCCAACAAAAATAAAAGCCGCATCGGAATCCGGCTTGTGACATCGTCGTTTACATTGAGGAGGTGCTCTACAATGGTTTTTGAGCGGGTCGAAGGAAGCGCTAGACACTCATACAATTGCAGTGCTTGAGTGTATGCAATGTGGAACATCATCGCGTAGTTGATGCTGCACCGGAGCTTGTTGGTCGACACAACTACGGGACGGTAAATTGCTTAGTGTTCTGATTCCACTGCTTCCTGTCGGTCCTTTGCTAGCACTCTCGAGTTCAGTACTGCCAAGTGGGCATCCGAGAGCCGCCCCTACGAAGGTTATCAAGTATCTCGATGTATTCAGGATCAAAACGTGCCCGCATGTTTTTGGTCAAGAATGCTACAAAGTTGATAGCTGAGTAGAGAGCATAGCCAGCGTGACGTTGTTGGTTAGCAGTTTGTGGCGGAGTTTGGAAGCCTATCAACAACACGAAGCATATTTGGGTTGCTGTTAGACGTTAATTTGTGCCCAGTGGAAATTTTGATATGCGTACAGGGAGAGCCCGCCACTGGTGATAGTTGTAGGTGGTCTCCAATGAGTAGTATCTGTTTACCACCCACGAATTGCACAGGGTTTGGCGACATACTCCGCGATGCAGCGTCCGTGCCTCCCAATAGACCTTGATCTGTAATCGAAATTTCATTTATCACCACCAGTACCACGCGGCTGTATCGAGATTTCATTTCCACGGTTGGGGCAGAACTCGGTTCGGCACCGTTGAGCTTAAGATTGCGTGCGCTGTGCATTGTTCTTCCTTGAATCTTTATTGCACCAACTCCTGTAAAAGCCATCGTCTCGACACTGCCATGTCGCCCCACTTCGTGGCAAAAGTCAGTAATGCGTCCACAACTGTAGACTTGCCAGTACCAGCTTCCCCGCCCAGGCATGCAATCAACTGAGGTTTGACGTCGTATGGAGTTGTTCTCCAAGGGGAGGAAACATTGGCTCAGGAAGCACGCTAGAAATATCTAGGAAGTACGCATATTGCAAATGGTGCGCTGTGGCCTCAAAGACCGCGTGCTGCCAAAAATCAACTTGAACGCCTCTGACACCATTTCAATTTTTGCAAATGGCGGCAACGTGTTTGGCGTCCAGCGTGATACCCCATTTATGAGTTGGTGTAGTACTGGTCTAAAGCACTCTTCCAGATACTCCAAACGCGTTTCAGCGGTAGGGAAGCAAGAGAGAAAGTCGTCTGTGCCCGTACAATTTTCGTTTTCTGATGCTTCAATTGCGTTACGGACTGTGTCGGCATAGGAAGAGAGCGTCAAGCCAACCCGTGGAGCTATATGTTGCCACGACGGTGTATACAAAGCACCAACGGATTGGATGGTCGATGACACATTTTGGTGTTGCTTCGACAAACTGAATAGCGTCACGATTTATTTTTGCAGTGGAAACATTGGGCGTCGCTCATGACGTGATCTCCAAAAATCATCGGCATTTCTGCATCGAATTCATTATCAATGTCAAGATCGCCTTCACTTGTGTCCTGTGTCCATGAATTTGTAGCTGGAGCCCTACTGCGTAGAAGGAAATTGAATTGATTAACTGGTTAGCGGATTTCTCGTCTTAAGGTGATAAGGTATTTATCCGTGAGAGTTACGTTCGTGTCGTCCACAAGTGGTGAATGGGTTCCGGGATATTATTTTCTGGCGGATCAAAGCCAAGTTTTTGCAGCACCCGGGCCACAGTAGCGCGGTTGCAATGAAGCTCATGTGCGTGTTGGTAGAGGAATTGGTAGTGCATCTTGAACGAGTTCAGCAGATTGAGAATATTTGGCACTTCAGCTGTCGTTTCCTGGAAATGAATGTCGTTCCTGAGCCGCCATGTTGCATGAAACACAATCGCTGTGTAGATCCTCCATAGAAGTATCAGTTCTTTGTGCTCACTTCTCCTGTTCCTACGAAGGTCTTGCAATCTTGGGAAGAGTAGCAACCTCCAGCTTAGATCGACGCAAAAGAACGTCGACCACCGGCTCCATAGTTCGCTCCACATTGGTTCTAATAACGGGCACGTGAAAAACAGTGTTCTACCGTTTCGATCTCCTGGCATTCCGGACGAACGCAGTTTTGGATGGTAGGATTTAGTTCTCTGAGGAAGTATAGTCGTGAACCGACTGTGAGGTCTCCGAAGCACATTCGTACTATCACATCATGAATTACCGGCAGTAGATATCCACGTAGAGAAATCACACTGGACAAGGTCTCATGAATCCTTTGTCGAGGACACCCCAGGTCTTCCATCGGATGATGCATCAACTCCGGAACTTGCTGGAGAATCACCTTCCAATCTTGCGATCGCAAATTTGGGAAGAATCGCGTAGTTGGTTCTGTTGGGAGACAGCTACTTACCTTGATTCCAAATATCGGCGGTGAATTCGTACTTCTTACTTCCTGCATTCCTCCTTCGTCCGGATGCGGTAGTAAGCGATGAAATAATCGGCTCATTTGATGGTAGAGCACGAAAATGTCATGCGGAAGCACTTTCGTCCCAAGTATTGGATGAATCTCGGAGCAGACGTCCGTGAAAAATGCCGTTGACGACGGCCAGTCTCGATTGGCACCCAGAAAGTCGGCAAAACATAACTTTTATGTTTTGCCAGTTCCCGACAGAGCGCTCGAAAGGCATTTGACCCTGATCCCAGGGGCTTCGCCGGACTTGCTGGGCTTCGTGTATCCAGTACCTGAAATTCAGGCAACTTGCTCCACCAAATTGGGGTGAATAACGCCTTCTGCAGTGTTTTTCTTCTGTTGTAGTGAATCGACTCCGGGGCTGGCCATTTAATTCTGTTCCACTCCCGTAGCAAGTGTCTCCACCACAAAGGTAGCATGCTCGACCTCCAGCCCGCTGGTTTCGGTGGGTTTTGAAGTAAGAAATCACTCGATCGCGGGCGGGCGAAGTTGCCATAGCGTAATTGGATCATGTAGAGCATTGGGCGATACCATACGTTGTCATCTTCGTCTGGGTGTGTAGTAATCGCTAATACGAATTTCTGGAGAAGTTGAAAGTGTTGGCGACGAATAACAGTAGCTACATCAGGAACCCCGATGCCGTCTGCTTCGCGTGGCCTCACAGCCAGTCCTTTTGAACGATACTTATCCCAGATTTCCCAGTGCTAACGCGGTTGTATAACACGTACCGATTCACAATGCCTTGCCAGCGTTTGATGAACCGGGTCGGAATCGTCACAGAAGCTGTGAAATACCACAGCAATGACAAAATCTCTGCTTGGGCGATCAACCTTCGGCCGATTAGGGTTCTCGCTCGGCCTTTCCAAAGTTGGAGCCGCTTAATCAATTTTTGTCGAGTTGATTCGCCACCAATGTTGAAGTATCACCATTGCCGAACGGAATGCCAAGATATCGCACGGTTTCGCCGCGTTTCAGTGATTTTAGCGGTGACACTCGCGGAGCAGAACGTTTACTGTTGAGACTCATTATCACACTTTTGTTATGGTTCAGCCGAGCTCCAGATCCTCCACAATAGTCATCAACAATTTGAAGCTGCTCTTCTAGCTCCCTCTTTCCTTTTGAGAATAGCACAGTGTCGTCAGCAAAGAACCCCACTGGGACTCGTAATGTTTGTCCCACCAGGACACCTAAATCTCTTTGAGCGCGTAACAAATTTCCTAGTGGTTCCAACGAGAGGAGCCCTACTGCGTAGGAGGAGGGCTTCTTCAGATTCTCCACGTTGTTGGTCGCTGGTGTCTTGTGCTCTGGAGAAGTCCTGAAGTTGTTTCTCAAACCGATACAGGCGCTCAACATTAACGCCGCCAGCTTGTGTGAACGCACGGTAGGTGTTGATAGCGGAACGCTCGCGATTTAGCAGCGTCCCGCAACGATGTGGCTTGAGCAGCGTCAGTAAGGCAGTGTAGTAGAAATCAATGGCATGCTGATCGTGGTGCGTCGCAATATCCGGTATGTCTTCACCGCAGACAACCAGCACCTTAGCTCGGTCTTGCTTAGAATGTACCACTTCGTGTAGCGGTGTGCCTTGTGAGTTTGTAACGCGCTTTTGCGCGCCGTGAAGAGTGCTCGTAGCTCCACTGTTCACAAATATCAGGGAAAGAAACATCGTCAAGCTTTTTTGTCGTTTCCAGTACTGCTGCAACATGTTATCGGTCGAAATGGCAGAGCGGACTGGCATGTCGGCACAGGCTTGCTGTGGAATGCTTATTTCGACAGAATCGAAGGGTTGTGTCAGCAATTGGCGTAACTTCACGCGCGCGAAATCGTGTGAGAACCAGAACGGGCTCTCATTGAGGATGTATAGTGCAGACATCGGTGCAGCCACTTCATGTCCATTTGTGACCGAGTAAAGCATTGATCCTAGGATGCGGCATCCCTGTTGCATTGCTGTTGTATCAGCTGGGAGAGAGTTGGCACTCTTGACTGCTTTGGCGGAAGCAGCAATTAAGAGAGCACTGTGGTTTCCGACGACGTTTTGTTTTTGAAGCAATACTTTGCCACGTACGCGGCGACATCTTTCGCACCATTTCCAACGACAAACTGTGCGTCGTGATTGCATTTGAGAGTGCTCATGACGACTGGGAGTAAGCATTAACGTACTTGCAACCGATGCAGCGATGTAGTCGAAGCTTGTTGTCTCCATCAATAGTTGTTCGCCCCAAATTTACTTCATCAGGTTTTAAAACCGGCAGACGCTCGCCTTTAGTGTGCGCACTGTTGTCTGTGTGTGATAGAGCAAAAACAAAACATTCGCGGCAGTGGCGCCTTAGTCGCCGGAACTTAGCACCGAAGCAGTAACAAATAAACATAACCGACCTTAAAGCAGGATCGACAGTGGTTCCAGAAGTGGACCTGGACGTCGCGCACTAGCAGCGAAGTAGCTATATCGCTTTCTGGTCCTGATTTCGGCGGCCAGCATTTACGGTAGTCATTTGTTTGCGAATTCATATGAACACTTTCTGCATCTGCTAAGGTTTCCAACGCGGCGTTCATGATATCTTTGTCTCTGAAGAATTCACCGCAGGCACTGCAACGAGCGGTGGAAGGAGCGACGGATCCAGGAGCAGGTCGGCGGAAGGCATCGACACCTGGCACAACAGGAACAAGCTCTCCTTTCGCGGTGCATCGATGACAATAGTTCTCATCTCGAATGCACGGTGGTTTTGTTGTGACCGCCGTATCGATCAACTGAAGAAACCGGCCGCAAAATTCTGTGTTGTTTTGAATCATATCTCGGAACTTCCGAGATGTTGATGGGAACCCGTGCAGCCAAACAGCAAAATGTGCGTGCAAACCGCCAGCAATCTACGTTTCAGCAGCCGCTCCAAATGCGCGGACAACACCGAAGATGTCGCCACGCAGGTTAGGTGCCCCCTTTGCTTGATCCCATCCCAACAAGACCTCGATGATTGTATTCATCACTCGTAAGAAAGAACGAGCGCATTCCACAGGATTAGCAGCAGCGACCGATTTACGCTCTGCTCGGCTGGGCAACAATAAAGTCTGCGTTTCATCAACGACTTTATTTGGTAACTCGCCAGATTTGATAGTGATTCTGAACGTGCCAGCGGAATCGGGCGCACGGTAAAAATAATTGAAGGGGGCCGAAACGTTTTAACATCGCGAGCAAGTCGTGTCGTGCGCGCATCCGACTAGCATTAGACCCATGGAATGCCGACTCGGGCACAAATTCCTTTACGTAAATCGATCACACCTTGAACTTCGGGTGGAGTGTGACGGAATTGCCGTCAGCGACAACATGTTGCAGACGACAACCCCGTCAATACGTTTTGAGACTATCCAGATTATGCTGGATAGTTGGCTATCTTTATGGTAGTAAACATACATACATAAAGCATTCCTATTGGTCGAGGGCTTCAAGTTCAAGATTACACCTTCTAGGTGTCTCAAGAACGTCCCATAATCTTTACTCTGATTGGCTCTTAAGTTCTACGGATTTGAAAGAATCCAGTTATTGATGGATTCTTGATTATGGGACGCATCAAGAAGATTCAAGATTCGAGCTACGTTTCCAGTTAGGAGCTGTTCATTGGTAGATCTAGGATTTCATATGGACTTAGAGAATTGATAGGCTTTAGGATGGGAACTGGATTTCCCTTTGCGTTTCCCCAACGCGCGCTAGCAAGATAAACCCGCCAGATCAATCTCACTTCTCAATTCTACTTCCAGGGCCAAGGCGCCTCCTCCAGCTGCGCCACCGCCAGTCTCCGCCGTTCGCCGTCTCCGCCAACTCGTCGCCGCCGCCGTCTCGCCCAAACGCTCCTCGCCCGCGCTACGTGTTACATAGTAGCACTCGTCGTGCCAAGCTTCGGTTCAAGTGCAAGAGTTCAAGACCAAGAGGTTTCTCGTGGCCACATACTTGGGAAGCGAGCTTACCTGTAGCTAATAGAGCCAGCCACATCGTGGGGAAGCTCTGGGCTGCGAACGTGCTGTTAAACTCGGTGCGCTCTTTGTGAGTCGTGCGCACAACACACTGTGTGGCTTGTGGTGCCTTTTGGTATCACTTAGGGGGCTTTAGTCTCCGCCTAGAACAGTCGTGCTGCACGCTCCCTAGCTGCGTAGGGTTGCCACCAGAAGTCGGTTAAGTGCTAGGGCGCCTGCATCGTATCTGCTAACGCGGATCATCGGTGTAGAAGCAAACGGTCCCTTGCTACCCGGTGGTAATTCCTTGCCTCACCTCTCACTGGTACATGACCCGATTCAAAAGGGCCACAGTCAACGCAACACTAAGCCGAGCAAGCGGAACGTCAAAGTAACCTCGACGTCTACGCCACAACCCGCTCCTCAGCCGATTGCTGCAATTGACACCAGTCTATTCTGCCTCCCGGAAAAGGCGGAAAAGTTCGCAGAGTTGCAACTCGATCTCCTCAACCAAGTCAAAAGACTAAGAGGATTATCGCTCGGTTCCGCAAAGACACTTGTTGGATTAAGGACCTTGAGATCGAGCAGCAAGTCGACCGCCTGTTAAACTCAGCGAACTACTGCCTTCTAGACTGTGAAGACCGCATAGCGGCAAAGCTAAATCGCGTGATCCGTGTAAAGCTGACCAAGACTAGCCCAGAAAAGCGTAAAACGAATTGAGTTAGTTCTCTTCTAATTTTTGGCCTCAAAGTTTGGGTTTTGGAGAAGTTTTAAGGAGTGCTGAGAAGTCCAGCTATCATGGCCACTAGAAGAGGTCGTGGAGCTGAGCACCCATCACCGAACCCTCGTCGTCGCCGGCAGAGCAGAGTAAATGCTGCGAGTGATTCAGAGGCTACCCATCCGGCTACACGTTCAAGTACACGCAATAATCAGGCCAATTCAGCTACTGCAGACGCTGCCGCTGCCCAAGGTCCTTCGGGGCCGGACACGATGTCCATGCAGCAGTTGTTAGTGTATATAACGCAACAGCAGCAACAGTATCAAGCCCAAATGCAAGCACAGATGCAAGCACAAATGCAAGCACAAATGCAGCAGGCGAATGAACGCTTCGAGTTTCTCGTCGCGTCCAGAGGTGATCACAAGAAGAAGGACCCTCCTGTTTATGAGGGAAAGTATGGCGATGACATTGAGCTATGGATCTTTGCCACGGAACAGTACTACGCCAACAAACGCCAGTTAATGGAAGCAGAGTCGTCAGATTTTGTGACGCTAATATCCAGCAACCTGGGCAAATCCGTGTTGAATTGGTATCGTGCCTTTATAGCGGACTGTGAGCGTGTGAATGTTCACAAGACGTGGTCACTGTTCAAGAGCCAGTTGCGTACGCGCTTCAGGCCTAAGGACTTTGAATATGACCTTCGCGAGCGTATGTTTCACTTGAAGCAAAAGGAGACAATTCATGAGTATGTCTCCAAATTCCAAGACTTGTTGTCTCAGACAGAGTTGGATATCAGTGAACTGGAGAAGCGTTTCTTTTTCCAGAACGGACTACGCGAAGAAACAGCGAAGAAGATCAAGGAAGAAAGTCCTGGTACGCTACAAGAGGCTATTGAAATTGCCTCTAACTTCGAGTTTGCACATTACTCGGGGAAACCACCTCGAGCTCCGTCCAAGCAACTTACAGGAAAGGATGCATCAAGTTCTCGTCCACCCAAGCAGAAGCAGCAATCATCAAAACGATCTGAGAAGAAGGGCAAGAAGGACGACTGGACGAAGACAGCTACGTGTAATAACTGTGGGGAGAAGGGACATATCTCGCCGCAGTGCAAGAAGCCTAAAAGTAAAGAGGCTAATCGCTTTATGAGCGGATCGGTGTATGCAATTCTCGAAGTCGAAGCTCAAGCGTACAAAAATGAAGATCAGAAGGAAGAAGTCTCTATCTTCATCGACAATGGAAGTAGCCTTAACGGCGTGACCGAAGAATTGGTCAAGAAACTCGAACTGGAAGTCACAGAGCACGAACTTATGCAAGTCGACTTAGGATATGATCAAATCGTCCATCGTCGCCGTCGCACTGTTGACATGAACTTAGCCATTCCTGGCTTTCCAGTTTCGTTGAAAACCTTCCAAGTTATGCCTGTTCCGGAGAAGAAAGACGTCGTACTAGGTATGGTGTGGGTCCGTGAGCAGAACCCAGATATTAACTGGGAAACGTTGCAAATCAAACCTCGCAACAATACAACAGCCAGTCCGATTCAAGTCAGACTGTCCAGCCCGACCAAACGTCCAGCAAGACGAGTAGCTGGAAGACGCTATTCTCGCTTGGATAAAAGTCGCGAGATTTCCAACTTCTATCGCCATCATGGCCACCAAGGACAACACGGCTCTACGAAGATCATTTCGTCGAACCAGTTTCTTCGAATGCTTCGAAAGGACAAGGACATTGAAGCTGTATTCATGATCAACCCCATGACTCCGAGAAGGCTGAACGCTTCAAGAGTCAAGGTTGGGAGGCTCTCAAGGACAATCCTGCGTATTTAGTATTGCGCAAGTATGCGGACACAGTTTTCCGTACGGAACTCCCTAATGAGACGCCACCGGTACGTGAAGGTATCGAGCATGAGATCCTGCTGAAACCTGGAACTCAGCCAATTTCGGTGAAGCAGTGGCGCCAAAGTCCTGAGCAACGCCAGATTATACAAGACTGGACCAAAGAAATGGTCCAGGCAGGCATTATACGACCAAGTACGTCAGCTTTTAGTGCACCAACGTTCTGTGTGAAGAAACCAGTTGGATGGCGTATCGTGCACGACTTTCGTCAGCTAAATCTAGCGACAATCTTGCCAGCAATCCCAATGCCGCGGAAGGAAGATACCTTTGACGCGATGGCAGGCAGCTTTTGGTATTCGTGCATGGATCTACTCTGGGGATATTACCAAGTCAAGCTAAGGGAATCCGATATACCCTTTACAGCGTTTTCGACTCCAGACGGTCTTTTTGAATACCTCGTCACTCCCATGGGACTCAGTGGTAGTCCAGGAACGTTTAATCGCCTTTTACAGAAGGTTTTCCGGGATTTACGTGACGGATTTACGTGACGTGATGCGAATCTATTTCGACGACATCTATGTGTTCACTAAAAGTGAAGATGTCTCTGAGCACCTCGAGGCTTTGGATCGAGTGCTCAAGCGCTGTGAAGAGCAGAAGCTCTACATCCAGTTGTCCAAATGCCAGTTTTGCGTGGATGAAATTCCATGCCTGGGCGACTTTGTTGGGCGCAACGGTGTCCGTATGGACCCAGATAAGGTCAAGATCATTGCCGATTGGCCTATTCCAAAGACAAAGAAGCAAATGGAAAGCTTCTTGGGGACAACTGTGTACGTCTCCAGATTCTGCAAGGATTTTGCTCAATTTGCAGGTCCTTTGCATGAAAGTATCAAGGGCAAACGGTCTCGTGAGCCAATCCAGCTCACTGAAGACCAATTGCGATGCTTTGAAGAACTCAAGCGTCGCTTATCGTCTCCACCTGTCCTCAAACTTCCTGATTTTTCAAAGCCTTTTGGCATCAGGATGGACGCCTCGAACTTCGCGATCGGGGAGTCTTGTTTCAAAACGAGGGAGGGTTGGAACATCCAATTGCTTTTACTGGTCGAAAGATGAAACCCGCTGAGCTGAATTACCCAGTTCGCGAACAAGAGCTGCTCGCAATTATGCATGCTCTGAAGACATGGCGCGTCTATCTGTTGGACAAGCCGTTTACTGTCGAAACCGACCACAAGAGTATTGAGATGATTCTGACACAGAAGACGACTAACCGAAGGATTGCCCGTTGGTTCAATGAACTTGCTGAGTTCCAGCCACTATTCAAGTGGATTCCTGGAGAAACCAATACTGTAGCAGATGCGCTATCAAGAAAGCCAGACTTCGAGCACAAGGCCGCTCAAGTCAGCCTAAAAGAACTTCTTGAGTCTGCTCAAAACCGCGAAATTGTGGCGACGATGGTTGCCTCAAAGGTGACTGTTGCCCAATCAGCTAAGCAGATGTACTCAAGGAAGAAGGAACTACTATGGATTATCAAACGTCTGAATGAAGGTGTCTCGATGCCACGTTATTCAATCAACGACGGCGTCTTATACTATCAGACAGGCGAAGATGAGACTCCACGTTTATACATTCCAGACGACGAAGATCTCAAGAATCGCGTTATCTGTGAAAACCATGACTCAGTGTCAGCTGGCCATCCTGGGTATTATAAGACCTATTTGGCTGTTCGCGAAAAGTACTATTGGCCAAGAATGTCCAAGTATATCCAGCGCTATGTCAACACGTGTGAGATGTGTCAGCGCAACAAGGCTAGGCAAACAAAGCCACCAGGACTACTCCAATCGTTGGATGTTCCAAGAGGCAGATGGACTGATATATCCATGGATTTCATCGTGTCTCTTCCATCGACTAAAGAAGGATACAACTCGATTATGGTCATTGTTGATCGTTTGACCAAGCGAGCCAAGTTCATTGCAACTAAGACAACAGAAGATTCTACGGAAATCGCAAACGTGTTCATGAAGAATTACGTCAAGGACCATGGCATGCCCAAGACCATTGTGTCCGATAGAGACACCAAGTTTACGTCTAAGTTTTGGCAAGCAACTATGACAGCTATGGGAACGCAGCACAAATTATCGTCTGCATTCCGACCCCAAACCGACGGACAAACGGAAAGAACAAACCGTTTCATTGGAGACTATCTCCGAGGTGTCGTTAGTCCAGCCCAAAATGACTGGAATGACTATCTCCACTTGGCAGAAATTGCCTACAATCGACGTGTACACTCTACGATAGGGATGTCACCGTTCGAAGCGGATCTAGGATATATACCCTACATGCCAGATGATGTGGCAGCAGATCCTGCCTTTAAGAAGTTGGAGAAATCAGCACAAGAGTTTTTGCTTCGACAAGAAACTCTGCTCAAGATTGCACAAGATCGCATGAGCGAAGCGCAGGAGCGTATGAAGCATTACTACGACAAGAACAGACACGTGCAGGACTTTGAAGTCAACGATATGGTGTTGTTAGACGGAAAGAATATGGACATCCGTCACAAGGGATATGCCCAGTCGAAGAAGCTCGCTCCAAGATACATTGGACCGTTTCCAGTGTTGAAGAAGATCTCGAAGGATTCCTATGAGTTGGGATTATCGAAGGGATTGAAGATGCACCCGGTGTTTCACACATCACTACTAAAACCGTACAAGAAGGACACCAATCGTAAGCAGAAGGTGAACAAAGTGGTGTTAGCCGATGGCTCCGAGGGACAACTCGTTGAGGCCGTAATTGGGCATCGCAAGTACAAGGGAAACCTCAGTACAAGGTTTGGTGGCTTGGCGAATCGAAGTCAGAGGCCACCTGGGAGCCCGTGGAGAATCTAAAGCAGATTCCCGGACTCATTGATCTCTATTGGGGAACCAAGAAGAGACCGAAGCCATTTTCGAAATAGGCGTCTTCTTGAAGAGAGGTCATGTGACGGAATTGCCGTCAGCGACAACATGTTGCAGACGACAACCCCGTCAATACGTTTTGAGACTATCCAGATTATGCTGGATAGTTGGCTATCTTTATGGTAGTAAACATACATACATAAAGCATTCCTATTGGTCGAGGGCTTCAAGTTCAAGATTACACCTTCTAGGTGTCTCAAGAACGTCCCATAATCTTTACTCTGATTGGCTCTTAAGTTCTACGGATTTGAAAGAATCCAGTTATTGATGGATTCTTGATTATGGGACGCATCAAGAAGATTCAAGATTCGAGCTACGTTTCCAGTTAGGAGCTGTTCATTGGTAGATCTAGGATTTCATATGGACTTAGAGAATTGATAGGCTTTAGGATGGGAACTGGATTTCCCTTTGCGTTTCCCCAACGCGCGCTAGCAAGATAAACCCGCCAGATCAATCTCACTTCTCAATTCTACTTCCAGGGCCAAGGCGCCTCCTCCAGCTGCGCCACCGCCAGTCTCCGCCGTTCGCCGTCTCCGCCAACTCGTCGCCGCCGCCGTCTCGCCCCAACGCCCCTCGCCCGCGCTACGTGTTACATGGAGGGGGTATTGGTTTCGTTCCGTTGCTCGTGCGGCCGATTAATAATTCAAATATTTGATCGCCTCGCAGACCGTACTCTTTGATCTGAGGCGACTTTCAGAGCGGTGTTTTTCACGTTCATCTTTATGTAAAGCGTGTTCCTCGCGCTTTGAGAAGTCAAAAAGTCAAAAGCCAACAACATGAACGCGTAATGGTGTTCGAAACGATGACCATGTACCCGCAAACATGGTAATATCCATCTTCGAGCCGAGAGATTGGTTTGACGATGCTGTAGTGTAGATTACCAGCCATGCCCAGCCAGCCGCAGTGGTGGCGACTGGATGGTCTCGTGCACATCAATTCGTAACGCGAGCCAGGATGACATGGTATCGCAATACGTGATGACCTCCGAGTAGATAACGATATTTGTGTTGACACGACTGTCAACCACCCAACTCCGTGCTCGGGGCACGGAATCCCCAAACGATAGACAAGCTCATTGTATCTCACTTGTCGATTAGCATCTAATAGACTATCGGCCAATTTAGGGAGCTTCGCTGACTCCCCATCGTGTCTTCATACCTGCAGACACTACAAAGATATCTTTAGCAGTAAACTGCTGGATCGTGAAGATGGCCAACACGCGATCACAACGCGTGGCCCAACAACCAAGTGATGACACCGGCGCCAGTGCAAATGCATCCAGAGGCAACCAAGGCATCTCATCAAGCACTTCAGTGAGAAGGCGCCAAACTAGTGCTGCCAGAATCGTCCAGAACACGACGCCACTCTTCACGCCGCTGTTGCCGCCACGTATCACCAGCACTTCACATGCTGCGCTGGTGCAATGGCGCAAGGATCGCCGTGAGTACGAGGAGACGGCTCGGAACCGCGCGAAGGACGGCGCGACGGACGTCATCACGTCAATCAAGGCAACGTTTGATCAAGGACTTCTGAAACTTTGGTGCCGGCTCCGTTGGCGCATGTCGATCGACGACGTCACCGATGTCCACATTTTGGCAGAAGTCGACAAGATCATCGAGTCAGTGAAGAACAACAGCGTTCCCGACATTGACCACGAGATGCGTGCCAGGCTACGCATGGATCTCAAGGAGACCGATGTCAACGAACGAGTCATACAGTACTTCAAGCTGTGTCATGACATTATCGACGACAACGGTTGGAGCTCTTTTTCCGTGATGACACTGGAAGAAAGCAGTTATGCCGCATCCTGCTAGCGTCTCTAGAGCCCCAAGCTTTGAAGGACGATGTGGAACGTACAATTCGCTTTCAGAAGCGCAAGGCGAAAGAGGACGAAATCATTCTCCATGATTTGATCCTCGAAAAGGCATTAGAGCAGGAAAAGGACTTCCAGAGGCAAAAACGCGACAAACGCGGGCGAGCTGAAGGTGAAACCAAGCGTACACTGCCTGTGGAGCATACAAACACTGCGAAGCGAGCTCGGATTATTACCAAGTCTGTTGCTAAGGACGCCCGCCAGCAAGCGAAGTCTCCGGTTGACCGACCCAAAGTGCCGCCAACGCCATGCCCACACTGCGAAGGTATGCACTGGCTGTCGGAATGTGACAAGGCCACTGATGATCAAAAGGCTGACATCCGTCGGAAGCTTCGCGCACAGCGAGTCAATGATGGGAACAAGAAATCTACTGCTCGTCTCAAACGTTTAAGAGAATGTCTTCCAACCGATGACAAGGTGGTGACGTTGAATGGGGTGCTGACGGTGCCCTACTGCGCAGACACTGGTGCGGACAGAACTGCTGTTAGTCGTCAGCACGTTGTCGAACTGCAGCAGAGTGACCCATCCGTCGTGATCAAGAATTTGCCTTCCCCAGTAGTAAATGTTGGCGTGGGCGAACATGAAATCCTGTGCACGGCATCTATCGATCTCCGTCTTCTCCTCAATACTGCAGCTGGACAAGTTGTGTTAAGTGACCCAGTCGAATGCTTGATCATCGAAGATGATGAACCAGAGTTCATCCTTGGTGCCGATGTACTGAGATCACTTGGGATCGACGTCGACCACCAACTTGAGCAGCTGGCATCTCGAGGAGATGACGTTGATGATGGCGAGGACGAGCTGTTGGACGATATGCACATTGCTGCTGAACCCACCACTATCAATGAGCTGGATGTGGCCCTCGGCAAAATGCTAGAGAAGGCCTTGCAAGAAGGTTTTCCGCGCAGACTGGAGGACAGGCTCCGTGCAATTGTGCACAAACATGACATTTGGAGGTTGGAACTTGGCAGGGATCCACCAGCCAAGGTCGAACCACTGCAAATTCGACTGAAGCCACAGGCGAAAGCCATCAAGAGCAAACCACGCGCTTACCCACCGGCTGTGCGTAGTTTTATGAGGGAATTCAACGCGAAGCTCGTTGAGCTGGGCTGGGTGTATGAAAACCCCAATAGCCGCTGGGCAAGCCCAGTGCTTCCAGTCACCAAGAGAGGTGAAAATGGCGATGAGTACCGCCAGACCTGTGATTATCGCCTGGTCAACGACATGATTGAGGCTTTGATCAGCACGATGCCACATATGGTTACACTACTGGAGCACACCCGTGGTAGGAAGCATTTCGGGCTTTTCGATCTTTAAAAGGGCTTCTGGCAATTGCCCTTGGATGTTTTAAGCCAGGAGGCCATGTCGTACATCACCGACTCCAAGATTTTCACTCCACGCCGCGTGCCACAAGGGTGTTGCGACGCTGCTGTGCATTTTCAGCGGATTATGGAAGCATGTTTTGAGGGACTGCTTTACAAGTTCCTGATAATCTGGATCGATGACCTGCTTTTATTTGCCGAAGACATTGATACTTACCTCGTTAAGCTTGAGGAATTCTTCGATTTGGTCGCCGCTTTCGGACTGAAGCTTAGTGCGAAGAATAGCAGCTTGTACCAAACCTCCGTTAAGTGGTGTGGACGCCTTATCAGCTGCGAGGAGTTGCTCATGACCCCGCTAGAATTGACGCGCTTACAGCTATGCCTTATCCTACTACGGCTGGACAGCTGCAACAGTTTTTGTGTGCCTCAAACTGGATGAGGGAATCAATCATCGACTACGCGCGTGCAGTCGAGCCTTTGCAGACGCTACTTGATGATGCTTTAAAGAATGGCAAGCGAACCAAACGCGTTGCGGCAGGGATTGTCATCGTGTTGAGTGAGGCAGAGCGTCATACGTACGACAAGGTCAAGACGTTGTTGGCTAGTGCTGCAACTCTAGCGCTGCCAGATGACAATGCCACTACTTGCATGTTCACGGATGCCTCGGACACAGGCTTTGCAGTCATCATCACTCAAGTATCTGACTTCGACCCCAAGACTCCCATTACAGCACAGCAACACAAGTTGCTGACGTGTGTTAGTGGAACTTTTCGTGGAGCTCAGCTGAATTGGTCCGTGATTGAAAAGGAGTCGTATCCTATTGTGCTCGCGTGCGATAAGCTAGACTATCTGCTTCTGCGAGCCAAACCTTTTCGTCTCTACTGCGATCATAGAAACTTGATACACGTTTTCGCCCCACACGCCAGCGTCAAGAAGCACATTAGGGGAAACTGCTGCGCTGGGCGGACATGCTCTCACGATGGGCTGGCCAACCCACCGTGACGATCAAGACAAAGCGTCTCACTCGACGCGGGCGAAAGCCCAAGGGCGTGACTGAAAAGCCAAGTGCACAAGTCATTCTACGACCGCTCGATGACACAGGATTCATCTGGCCATCGTTGGACGAGATTGCCACCGCCCAACAGAAGCATCGACCACCACCCGGAGCTGTCAAGGACTCTAGCAATGCACTGCGAATCATCAACGCACTTTGGATTCCCCGAGCATGCGCAGACTTAATCAGACGCCTGTGCATTGTTGCTCATTGCGGAGCCCAAGGGCATCGAGGGGAGCAGGCCATGGTCAACCATCTGCGTCGACTGTTCCACATCGCCGACATCCACCGTGTCGTACACGGGTTCGTGTCGACATGCCTGTTGTGCCCCCACGTCAAAGGTGGACGAATTATTCGTCGACCGTGGGGCGAGACAATCGAATGCGATGAACGCAATGGAGTCCTGCATTGGGATTTTCTTTTCATTGGTGAATCCTTCGGCAGCAGCAAATACCTACTCGTGCTGAAAGACCATGCTACGCATTTCTGCGAGCTAGTAGTATGCGATGCAGCCGACAGCGCCGTGGCAACAGCAGCCATCTTGGACTGGCACAGTCGATTCGGAGCCCCGCCGGTGTGGGTTAGTGATAACGGTAGGCACCTTAAAAACGAGGTGGTGACCGAGCTATCCCGGCGACTCAAGACGCGCCAGAAATTTACGGTCGCTTACAGCCCATGGATAAGCGGGTCGGTAGAGCGTGTCAATCGTGATGTGCTACAAGTTTTGCGTGCGATGATGTTGGAGTACAAGATCTCTACCAAGGACTGGGTCTACCTAGTTCCGCTCGTGCAGTCGAGCCTTAACCATACTGCTATGCCATCACTCGGCAACCGAGCTCCCATGGAGCTATTCACGGGGCTGCCATGTCCGACGCCCCTGGCCGAGTTCTACGACGCCAGCACCAAGAAGCTGGTTAAGCTGCCGCAAACAACAGCTGCGATCTCTGAGCACCTGGCCACATTGCGCTCAAGCTTGCGAGAGATGCACAAGCCCGTTGCCGACCAGCGCCTCAAGCAGCGCCTCCTCAACAAGAAAAGGGAGCGGGGCGAGAACACCGTCAACTTTGACGTGGGGACTTCGTCCTCCGCTCCCGTGTTGATGAGAAGAAAGGCAACAAGCTCCTCGTCACATGGCAAGGACCCTACAAGGTGGTCCGAGCGGACTCTCACCCGTTCCGAGTGAGCCATCTCCTCACAGGAGATGAGCTAGATGTCCACCCGTCACGTCTTAAGTTCTACATGGACAATAGTTTGGACGTGACCGAGGAGATACTCGAACATGTGGCTGCCCAGGGCATCATATTGGCCATCGATCAGCTTAGAAAGCATCGATGGAACTCCTCCATCAACGACTACGAGATACTAGTGGGCTGGAAAGGCCTAGAGTCTGTAGAAGACTCGTGGGAACCGCTGACTTCCCTAGCTAAAAAAGTCAATGTTCTACTAGGTCAGTACATCCAAAAACAGGATGCCAAGGTACGCAAGTACTGGACAAGCGTTCATACCAAATTTCAATAAAAAGCTCTAGTAGTTTTGTCGCAATCAACATTTGTTTGCTATGTATCAATTCCTGCTTACTACCACGTAGTATCAGCAATGAGCATTACATTCGTGGTTTTCCCAGCGAAAACTATCTAATATTGGCTCCGATATATACCGCTACAGATCAACCTCAACGCGTTGAACCTGTAACACCTGTGATACGGCCGGTCCATGGATACGTCGTACCGTTACTATCACCGACTTAGTTTACATAAACCCAACACGTATAACTGCTCCTACCTGGACAAGGCTTGGGGGCAGTGTAGTGTAGATTACCAGCCATGCCCAGCCAGCCGCAGCGGTGGCGACTGGATGGTCTCGTGCACATCAATTCGTAACGCGAGCCAGGATGACACGGTATCGCAATACGTGATGACCTCCGAGTAGATAACGACATTTGTGTTGACACGACTGTCAACCACCCAACTCCGTGCTCGGGGCACGGAATCCCCAAACGATAGACAAGCTCATCGTAGCTCACTTGTCGATTAGCATCTAATAGACTACCGGCCAATTTAGGGAGCTTCGCCGACTCCCCCATCGTGTCTTCATACCTGCAGACACTACACCTGCAGACACTACAGATGCTCTTTTGGCCCTCCGCAGCCTCCAGGAAAGAGAGTTGGGAACATTCTAACACACGCTTCCCAAGTATCCATAGGAACGTAGTCATTGGACTTGCGAACTAACACATCAAGTGGACCACGTTGCTGTGGCTGCAGAAGGAAACTAGAGGCCCCAATCCACGTACGCTCAGCCAATTGATCAAAGTCTTCGTCAACTTGCGACCCGAAGTTGAAGTACGTGCTATCGTCGCGAATACCGTTCACCATAGCTGTATCACCTGGAGCGAGATTATCAACCGTTGTGCTATCAAGTATTACGCTCGCAGAAGTTCTGCTGGCTGTTTCCGGTGCCGGTTGGGGTCGACGACGCATAAATTCCCTGTTGTTGCCGTTCAGGTATTCGAGTACCCTTCGACAAAGCTTCAAGTTCAGGTCATACCGTTTTCTACAGGCTGCATCTTGGTTCGCCGTCATGCTCCCTACCATAGTCACGCGAACACGACCCGAGAGATTCCGAGGTAACATTTCCGTGATAGGCCCCTCTGTATTCCGAACAATGTAGTGGTGCGACTTGATGGTACGACAACTCCCACTGTCACAACCGAGAGCAACACACGGGAGCACGAGGGCCACAGCTTGGTCGTCGGTTTGAGTGAGCCACTCGAAACACGAAGGTAAATGACCAATAAAATTCCCGTTTGCAATTGACTCACTTGGTGGTTTCGACATCCGTCGGCGCACGATATGGTCACTACACGACTTACAGATATGTGCTGTTGTGACGCCGCCCTCCCGGTAAACAGCTTATCAAAGCATATAAATACTGTTACATCCAGGATTGATTCATAATTTTCACCTTGCACACCTTGTGGAAAAAGTAGGAACCCTTTCAGCCTGGAATCAACGGACTCGGCACTGTATTGCTTCTTGATGAAGTTCGGTATCTCATTGGCAGGTGGACCTTGAAGGCAGCGCCGTAAAAGCTACCACGGACACGCAAAATGAATTTGTCAGTATCGACGCTGCGAAAGCTTAGCCAAAGCAGATACCTCCACAACATGGTCCGTCACTTCCACCTCGCAAATTTCGTTTTGGGGCCAGTCCAGTTCACATACACAGCACGGCACTAGTTCAGACGCTGCGTTTGTCATTGCTTTCGCTGCGTCGTCTTTTATAGCTTGAAATCAATCCAGTGTAGGAATAACAAAAGCATAATCGGTGTCCATTGTCAGTAGTTCTGCATCGCCGTACACGCCTCCAGCACATGTATCTCCCTGAGTGTGTTGGTCTTTATGGGTTTCATCTGGGGATCGATTCTTGCGTCGTCGAGATCGGTCAAAGTCTGCTGCAGTTTGGCATTGTTGTCCAGCCGATCGACGGTTTCTTCGTGTTGATGTCTCTTGTGGTAGGTAAGACTGAAAAATGGGAGGGATAGATTGCAGCACTTCGCAAGATGACCTTGCTAGAGGAGATGAATGTTCTGTATCTTGTCGAACTGGTTGTTCTCCCCGAAGAGACGCCGATTCAGTTAAAATCGCATGGTGTGATGAAGCGTCCCGCGGACTTGGATTATCAATACGCAGGGCTACGTTGGCGTTCCTTTGGGATTTCCGTCGTGAAGATGTTCCGTCCCAATAACGAGCGGTTTCACCAGACCAGCAAATGCCATGTGATCGCTGGTTGCATTCACGACCGACACCTGTTCTTGGATCTTCATGTGGAGGTATGGCTGGGAACGGTGGTTGTGCGTGTTGCATTGTTTCGCTCCTCATCTGGGTCGGTGGTGTACTCCGTGGAAGGTCTTCATACTCTTGTCGTCGTCGACGTAGCAACTCCGTCATCGATGGCAATGGAGGCGGCGTGAAATACACGCATTGTCGTGCCGGCAGGTCCAATGACACTACCGACGAGACGGGTCAATATTGCTGCTGTTGACTCGGAAACAAGTCTATCCCTCGTGGATAGGCCTCGTACTCTTGTTGTCGCTGACTATGCACCAACCTCACAAGCGATTGCATCCCACATGCCGCGGGCTGCATCGATCCACCTATCGTCAAGCCCAGCCGTGCAACAGGTGTGTGGCGAAGCTCGGTGAAAAACTTGCGCCCAGGGAGTGTACAGTGGCGCGACCCGAATGAACTGGTCTGCGGGGTAGCGGTTCCAGAAGGCCCTTGAGCAACCTGGAACCGTTGGCGTGTACCTTGTGTGCAATCCCTAAGGGTTCGAATCGCTGGACTCGACAACCAGGGAGGACACCTGCTCAGGATACAGGAGACGGGTAGGTTAGTACTGCGGTTCGGGGTTCCCTGAACGCGCTTGCTACAGAGAGCGGGTTAGAAGAGTTAGAAGGTAGCTTGTCGTGGCACTCCAGGACCACACAGCCAAACCTTGTACAAGATAACAATTAACAATAGAGAGTTCGACACCGATATGCAGCCACCACTTATTCTTTTGGACCCTCGAGTGGTGGGTCCTCGTCCAGGATCGATGGGGCGTATGCGGTTCGGGACACCTGGAAGGTCTCGAACACCCCGACGTTCGCGCACCAGCTCCTCGCGGAGCAACAGATACAGCACTCGGTTGCAAAGCTTAGGTCAGTCGATTCACAACGCAGTTAGTGTCAACGCCCTGGTGGTCACTGCTATCCAGCCACACAAGACGGTCAGGTCAATATGAAATGGGTGACGCCCGGATGTACCGACGGCCCAACTAGGATATGGAATGGGTCGGGGTCAGTCCAGGAGCAACACGCCCTAGGACTTCCCCTTCCCAACTGGACCTGAACACGGGGGAGTTCCACGCGAGGCTAGTCCCTAAGCCAAGGTGCCCTTAACGCCCAATGCGGCCTCCGCTTGCTCGGAGCACTTGAGCACTTGGGGGAAATCGAACTCTGTTAAAATCTCATACAAACTACCTATGCAATACTAAGTACGAATCTTGAACGATCTTCTGACAATATCTTGACTTGAATATGGACGGTGTAAGTGACTTGGCCTGACTATGGAGTCATCACTGGATGCGCAATCCTGGAGCATCTCGATTGCTCAATGGGGGTCAAGTTCCCCAAACGGGGTGACCTCTCGCAACTTCAACTCCAGGCTCTCCACATCACTCGCACTGGGGATTGATTCTGGACTTGATGTTTGTATAGGGACTTCTACAACTTCATACATACAGAATTACGGTTCAGGGATTGGTCATCCTGAAACGCCGATCTGCGTCCAGGATACCGAATCCGGTTCCAGAGTCCTAGCGTGTCGGGAAATCCACTTTCATCGAGCGTAGCAACTTCTTGGAAGCGTAGTGTGTTGTGTAACACGTGCTTTGTTGGGGAGAGACTAGGTCTTGGGGGCCCTTAGCGTCACACTCATCGTGCGCTTTGGGACCAAGGCTACACAAGTCACAGAAGGGATACGTTCCCTCAATGTGATTTCCGCCCACTCATGGGCACTTGCTGACGGACGAGGTGTGGCTTCGGACCGAGCCTCCAGTGCGTTTCGGGATTTACATACTCCCGACGCAGGCTTCCGAAGCCTACGGAACATCCTTGGTAGGACTCCCGCCACAGCCTTGTCCCAACTAGTCACACGTCTCCACAACCACGCATCCACTAAGTTAATATCCAACCAATCACAGCACGGGGATTGCTACCCATAGAAAATCCAAATCAACATCACCATAGATGCGTCGTGTCGATATTGTTGCTGTTGGATCCGGATCATCTGTAGACATCGTAGATCTGCTGCAGGGTCTTCATGATCTTGTCGATGTCTGCGGAACAATTCCATAGCTGATGGGCGTAGAGGTTGCCAGACTGGAATCGATAGCTGTATCGAGAGGCCCAGTGGCATAGTCGATGGGGAGTATCGACGATGCTCTTGGCTACGAGACATCTCCGACGTTCTCAAGATAACTTGGTCGATGTGAAGGCTTGGATTGTTTGTGGTCTGCCACGATATTCTGACGGCAGCGCCAACGCCTCGATTTAACTGGCGCAATCTGAGCCAGAAGATTTTGATATCACTAGACGTAGGAAAGTTGTGAAGTGAGCCAGTCTGACCAAGAACCGTGAACACACGGGAGAATACGTACAATGTGCATTGAGCAAGAATTTCATCCCGTTGAGCGCTCCAGTTGGTGAAGCCGATGGCGATACACATTTAGCAAACAAAACGTTACGAGAATTACCAAACCTTGAGCTGATTGGGTTTTTCATTCGGAGAGAGCACTGAATTTCTTTGCTACACCGCGATTATAGTCAATGCAACAAAGCTAATGAAGATACGTGTAGGTAACGCATCGCTACACAATCAATCGGTCAGCAAGTTTCAAGCTGGATGTGCGCAATCAATCCTACGCGGTGATGGTCGATCGTTGCTTCTTGGACGGTGTCGTCAATACCGCTCGTAGGGCCACGCCGCCACGCTTCCGGCGTCTCGTCGTCGTATCCACGACTGGTGTCGCCGATTGATCAGGCTCCGGCGACACGGCGGCAGGCGGTTGCGATGCAGCACCATCGATGTCGTCCGTGGCATGTTGTCGGCGGCGTTCCAGGTTTGCCATCACAAACCCAGGGGAGGTGAGCAGCCGAGGATGGATGCGTTGTCGTATTTGAATGCTGCCCACAGGGTTGCCGTACAATAGTTGGAGAGAGTGAACCTTCTCGAAGCGGTAGCTAAATCCAGCGTGATAGTTGATCTCGCTGAGGTTGATGTTGCGGTTCTTCCACAGCGATAGCTGAAAAACGTACTTGCTGTGTCGAGCAGGGTCCAGTGGTTTGTACTCCGCCAGCGCGTCGGTGATCACCGGCTCGAGACTGTGGTCGACCAATTCAAGACGCCAACGCTTTTCCTCTTCCTCGATAGAGAGCACACATCTCGAGCGTAATGTTGTCACGAGACTATGGCTTCTCGTCGGTAATGAAGGAACGCACAGCTTGCACGTCATGCAATGGCGGGCGAGCTTCCTCCGCGTCTTGAGCGGCTCGTTCAGCACAAAGAAGTTCCAGCGTTGTCACCATCAGCGCAAATTGGGAAATAAACGGTAGCTTCGACGATTTAGCATCCCCAGTATGTTCCATAACTCGTCTTTTCACCTAAAAGTGTTGTCAGCAACCACCGCTTGGGGCCAACAAAACATCTCGTCAGGTGAAGGTGGCGGCACGACTCCGCCTCAACGGCGTTCGTCACCGTTCAGCTCTTTGCCGTTGCGAGTATGGCGCAACTTCCACACGCAGCGACAGCTTTATAAAATGGCACATCTCCAGCACGTGAATTCAACCATTAACTGGGTTCGAGCCGCCGTCGGGACTCCATCGGAAACGGACGTTTAAATTGAGACGACCTTCAACAGCAACAGGGTACGACCCCAACAGGATCACTTCTGCTTAGTTCGGCGCTGGCACTCCCTCCGGCAAACTTTAATCCTTGTGATCGCCAGGCGTACGACTCCATCAGCACAGTTCGGTGGCGAGCAAACTGATATCTCCATTCCGCGTGTGCACTACTCCGGTAGGCCCCGGCAATCGATGGCTTCCAACCTTCGAACTAGCAGCACAGCAGCACACCATAGCACCTTGCGTGGCTTTCTAATGCGCCGCTAAAATTTAGCGCAGGATACCGACTGCAGTAAATTCCAGTCCCTTTTTCCACCACTTCGAGAGGAAAAACATCAACGCACCCCTTCATTCCGTGATTCTGAGGGTACGACCCCGCCCTAACGGCGTTCATCACCATTCGAGATAGTGCCGTTGCCACAATCTCGACACGCAGCGACCATCAACAGCAACAAATGTTCATCGCTGTTCGACATAGTGCCGTTGCAAGCACGCCGCAACCACCAGATGCAGCGATCATCAACGGCAACAGGGTACGTTCACATCAGCATTCCTGCTGCTTAGTTTGGCGCTTTCACTCCGCATGACAAAACGTTAATGCTTTGGATCGGCAGAAATACGACTAGATGAGCACACCATCGACCCCGTTCGGTGGCAAAAATCGAAATCTCCATTCCACGCGCACACCGGTGACCACTGCCAATTTCGGTCACCACCAACCTTTAAATGCTCAACCACGAAGAAACGCCTCGGTTGACATATATGTCTATTGTGCTATGCACTGAGAACAGGCACGTCACCACCAACCCCAAAGAGCACCGCAAAGAGCGGCACTGCCGTCCATTCAAGCAGACGAACGTGCAGCTCAAACAACACTACGCAAATCCATCGAAGACTGAAATATCAAACAATCTCGATGTGAAGATGGCACGACGACCAATGTCGCCGTCAGTCTTCGATGTCCACAAGCAGAGTACGTGGGAAGCCGTAAGCTGTAGCGCACAAATGAGTACCAGCTTTGAGCGCTGTCGTCCGACCCGCAGAATTCAAAAGTGCGCCGAATTGTGCTCTGTGCGGGCGGCCCCAACGCGCCCAAACGTTCGACGACGTTCGCCGTGCTCGCAGAAAAAACACACACACATACAAGCCATTTATCTTCTGCAGTAGCTTTATGTGGAGCAATCCCAACGCCGCAACCTTCGACGTTGTTCAGTACAGCAACGGCGATTTCTGTGCCGAGCATCATACGGTTAGCACGTCATCTGCTCCGAATTTGAGATCTTCCATCGCCGGGTGGGGACCATGCCCGCGTAAGTCGTTACCACTAGCGATGGCTCGGCACCACTAGCAACGTGACCTTCATTGTCAAATTATCTGTCGAGAGCAGCCATGCGTGCGGCACCACACCACAACCACCTGCCTAGTCCTTCCGCACCCTTACCCAGTCCACCGCAACACTCGATTCACACTCCAGCAATCGCAGCAATGACGCCCGGTCAGAGCGTAGCTCAAATATCTGCTGTGCAATTGGCAATGCAGCACCAATCCTGGGTCCAACTCTTTCAAGCATCCGTCGGAGTCCTCCGTCGGCAGCAAGTTATGGCGAACCCACCCTCTCTAGCAGACCTCGTGGATCCAGTCATCACTCTACCGCCTGTAGGGGGCGATTACGATTTTGTCGCCCCCCCGAATGGCCAGCGAGCGTCATCCCGATCGAGTTTAGCGTTTTCTCAACGGCCCACCCATACCCCGTCACGAAGCGGTCGCCCGACGCGGACGACGAGTGCGGCTGCTCTGTGCTGTGTTCGAGATGGCGGAAGCTTCGTGTCCAGCTCGTGCTTGAACGTCGCTACCTACACGGTGTGCGACGAGTTTAATTGTTTGCTGGGGTCAGAGTGCGGCAACAGGATGAAGCCACGCTATCCTCTCGAGCTGGTCGACACGCGCATGGGACTTGGTGTCGTCTGCAACCAAACCATTCCAAGCGGCGCGTTCATCATCGAGTACGTAGGAGAAGTGTTTTGGAACCTGACGCTGTTAGTCGAGATGACAAGCGATATCAAGTCCAGCTTCGTACCAAGACAGGTTGGGGTGGTGGCGTCTCTGTGTTCGTGGACGCGCTCCGCTGCGGCAATGAGAGCCGCTTCATCAACCATTCCTGCCGGCCCAACTGCGCGCTGTACGAGTGCGTCTCGGGGAACTCGACGAGAGTGGGCATCTTCGCCGTCACGGACATCCCACCACTGCAGGAGCTGACGTTCCGCTATCGTCAGCACAACCACAATCTTTTTGAGTGCCGTTGCGCGCAGCCGAACTGCTCTACCAAGTAGTAATTACTTTTCTTCATGCCTTGCGTAGCCCGTCAACGTAACGATAATGAAAGCCCATTTTCATCGGATACTGTGTCCACCCGATACGCGTGTTGGTAGCACGCAAGAAGAAGCTTGACCGCGCCCTCGCTGACTGGAGCCAAGACTGCATTGGTAGTGGATGTCTTGAATGGCTACGACAATCGGTCCAGCCGGAAAAGTTTGGCGCCACGACGAATTGTGCCAACTGGGCGTAGTAGACGACCGACACCACCACAGGCCCGCGGTACCTCTATCGTCACCGGGCCCCAGCCCAAAGCTGCACGTACGATGCCAACACAAACACGAAGCGTGCGCGGGGAAGGGGGCAGACCGTGCCTCTGCACGTACGATGCCGACCCTGAGGGGAGTGGGGCAGGCCGCCCCGAGGGAGGCGAGATCCTGTTTTTTTCAAGGGTGGGGAGTGCTCAGAACAACTTTGGGGGGATCGCTCGCAGAGAGACCTTCCGCACCAGCCTTCGGTCAGCCCAGCGATACCACGAGCTCATCCACGAGTGACCTTTGACCCAGTCTCCGGTTTGTACTGCAGACCGTGTGGGGAGCTGCTAAATCTTGCAAAACCTGAACTTAGCAGACGGTCGCCATCG
Source organism: Phytophthora quininea (assembly GCA_011947345.1). Lineage (NCBI taxonomy): Eukaryota > Oomycota > Peronosporomycetes > Peronosporales > Peronosporaceae > Phytophthora > Phytophthora quininea. The sequence goes on from JAAVTG010000365.1 coordinate 61,210, forward strand.
GGCCAGGCCTTGGCTGACCACACGGTCGACTGTCTGCATTTCTCTACATTTCTAACGGATGGGTACATCAGCTATAGTGAAATCAAGATTGGACGCGGCGTTGCTTCCATATTTAGCCTTAGCAGCGCAGGAGGCCACCCGATTGGCCGAAGCGTCACTTGAACGAGGCACAAAAGTATCCATAGAAACGCTTCAATACGATTCGATACCGAATAGAAAAGTAGCTCCTGTTTGATCAAGTAGCGCCTCACATACAATAATCCTGCTTAACTGCAGGGGCTGCTACTTTTGCGGTTTTATTACCGCCCAAGACGGCGACTCTTCGCGCTATTTGCGTAGTATACGAGCCCACGGGGGCTAATTAAACGCAAGCATTTCGTTGGGAGTATACACACTGATTTTCGCAGCACGAGCGTCCCAAAAATGAGCCGTTCATAATGAATGCGAGTCAACGGCGTTGGTAACTCCAAGCTCATCTCCACTAAGTTTGTAGAAATGGCCCTGTACCACTCACAAAATCTGTAGCTCTCAGCTTTAGCTAAGAGAACACTACCACAGAACCCAAAAGTCGGAGAGCTGATCGTGTGCCGTCTTCTCACCATTCACACTCGCCTTTGTCTTGGCGTCGAGGTTTTCAGACAGAATACCATCACGCTAGTGATCGTTCGAAGCGAGAGACGAAGTCCATCCTCAACTGGTGCAGACTGTACCTGCGACTTCACGGATTGAATGACGCAGAATATGTTCATTACCACCACCTTCAGCAGCAATGACCATCTGCGTGCAACGTTTGTAAGCTAGCGTAGGAAATCTCGCCTATTATTGGGATCCAATTTTTCGCATGCTTCGTTACCTTGAGTTTTGTATGCCATCAATAATGCTGCGAGTTGCAGCCCTTCTCGTAGCCGATACTTCCAATTCTCCTGAATTAGTTTGACAGAAGTAGGATAGACGTCGGACAGTTGTTGGACGATGATCCAACAATTAGATCGATTGCATATATTCCAAGCTTTCGCCTGTTCAAGGAGTTTTTATAGAGCTGAGAAAGTTGGACGGTGTCACGCAGTAATGTGCAGCAGCGTACCTACAGCCTGAGCCCCCACAAACGCACAAGCAGCATTTGGAGAGGCAGTCGAACTGCTGACACCAAAGGAGCTAGTCCGTCTTTCACGGCGTGGAACAGTGACAGCCGGTCGCCCACTGTACTAGTCTTTCACGACAGCGCATGTCTTCCATGACTACAGCCATATCGAGAGCAGGAAAATGGAGGGTTTTGCAAGTATCGGGGACCAGCTAAAGAACAATGCATTTCTCGTGCTACTATTGACGCTGGAGCAGGTACAGAGTGACAAGTTTGAACGAGAATACCTCTGACAGAGCTGATACATCTAAACAACTACGACAGATTGGAAAATCTCACACGTACACGATTTATTGCATACTAACTCTACGTGATCTATTATGCCGACGCTAGACCACTGCAACTGCTCCTTACGGCCGTATCTTCGCTGGGTTTGCTCCCCAATTGGTAGTGCTGTTCTTAGCATGCGTCTAGCTTGGTCAAGAGTTGGGTTGGACACGAAAGTGCCATTCTGCTGGTTAAGATTTTCTGAGTGCGCCATAACGAAGCAAAATCTGACAGCCTCTTTCGCGTATTTGCGCACGGCAAGTCCGTCGGTACCAGTGGTCGATATGGTGAGTGATGCTTACTCGGATTGCTGAACCACCGCAACTCCCAACCTACACAGAGCGGAACTTTTGGGAACGCAAAACCACTTGCTGGCTGATGCAGTTCTTCTATTGGCAAGACTTCCCAATTGTCGCAGGTACGATTTTTGCTGCTGAATCTCTCGGTGCAGTCAATTGATTGCTAACATTATCGGTTTGTGGTGCTGCAGAAGTACTTCGTAGCACCCGCGCAATCGCTCTGAAGTCCTCGTGAATTTTGGTCATCATTCGCTCCGGAGTAGCCAATAGGAATGCTTGCACTGTACAACATCGATTGCAGGCCGCTTCCCTGGGTTGACGGTAGGAAAACACAAACATGTACAGAAAGTGGAGTTCGCGGTCGGTGGCGTCTACGTGTCGAGTCCGTGCACGAACCACTGGGGCATGCGCTCATCGTCAGTAAGCGCTCTACACTCAAACTACAAACATTATCACCATACCGAGTGTCCAGCAGCACCGTCAACTCAACCGCACGACCTACAGCATCACAACGTTCCCGAGCGCAAGCTGACAGGTCTCAGCACGCCCGATACACCTTGCATGGGTCTGGCGGCAGTGATAACTTCCGGCCAGTCTGACCTCGTGCTACGGGCCGGTCGTGCTGCGATCGCGTCACGACGGGAACGCGAAATGGTTTGCACACGTCCGGACATCGAAGACGCGCGGCGACACCCGCCAACACCCGCCAACACCCGCCTACGCCGCCGCTTGACGGTGCGTGCGTCCATCAGATGGGGAAGAGAAAGCGTCGCTGCGGCTGCATCGCTGTGGCTTCGGTACAGCTACGCGATCGGTGGTCTGGCCGGGCGAGTGGGTGGTCATGGCGTGCAAGAAACTGGAGCGACGGCAGCGCGTGCAGAGAGCCGCGGGCAAGCGCTGTAGGGCGTGTTCGGTCGCAGTGGCGGCGCGCAGCAAAGGAATGTCAGCTGTGGGATTTGAACCCACGCGTTCGAAAACATTACGACCTGAACGTAACCCCTTAGACCACTCGGGCAAACTGACGGGTTAGTGCCACACCAACCGCACATAAACAAAAATCGCGCAAAACACACCAACAACCAAACATCACGCCATGCCCGCACACGTGCCGCAGCCGCCGTCCTCGACAGCCCATGCCGCGCTCGCTACACTTCTGTCACACCAGTGCATCCCCAGTATCCAGCAATATTTCCGCCGCTTCGCCGTCTCATCGCTCACCTGCAGCCGCCACGGATGGCCCACGTCGCTACGTCCTAGCGTCACAGCGTCACAGCGTCACAGCGTTCCCGAGCGCAAGTTGACAGGTCTCAGCACGCCCGATACACCTTGCATGGGTCTGGCGGCAGTGATAACTTCCGGCCAGTCTGACCTCGTGCTACGGGCCGGTCGTGCTGCGATCGCGTCACGACGGGAACGCGAAATGGTTTGCACACGTCCGGACATCGAAGACGCGCGGCGACACCCGCCAACACCCGCCTACGCCGCCGCTTGACGGTGCGTGCGTCCATCAGATGGGGAAGAGAAAGCGTCGCTGCGGCTGCATCGCTGTGGCTTCGGTACAGCTACGCGATCGGTGGTCTGGCCGGGCGAGTGGGTGGTCATGGCCTGCAAGAAACTGGAGCGACGGCAGCGCGTGCAGAGAGCCGCGGGCAAGCGCTGTAGGGCGTGTTCGGTCGCAGTGGCGGCGCGCAGCAAAGGAATGTCAGCTGTGGGATTTGAACCCACGCGTTCGAAAACATTACGACCTGAACGTAACCCCTTAGACCACTCGGGCAAACTGACGGGTTAGTGCCACACCAACCGCACATAAACAAAAATCGCGCAAAACACACCAACAACCAAACATCACGCCATGCCCGCACACGTGCCGCAGCCGCCGTCCTCGACAGCCCATGCCGCGCTCGCTACACTTCTGTCACACCAGTGCATCCCCAGTATCCAGCAATATTTCCGCCGCTTCGCCGTCTCATCGCTCACCTGCAGCCGCCACGGATGGCCCACGTCGCTACGTCCTAGCGTCACAGCGTCACAGCGTCACAGCGTTCCCGAGCGCAAGTTGACAGGTCTCAGCACGCCCGATACACCTTGCATGGGTCTGGCGGCAGTGATAACTTCCGGCCAGTCTGACCTCGTGCTACGGGCCGGTCGTGCTGCGATCGCGTCACGACGGGAACGCGAAATGGTTTGCACACGTCCGGACATCGAAGACGCGCGGCGACACCCGCCAACACCCGCCAACACCCGCCTACGCCGCCGCTTGACGGTGCGTGCGTCCATCAGATGGGGAAGAGAAAGCGTCGCTGCGGCTGCATCGCTGTGGCTTCGGTACAGCTACGCGATCGGTGGTCTGGCCGGGCGAGTGGGTGGTCATGGCCTGCAAGAAACTGGAGCGACGGCAGCGCGTGCAGAGAGCCGCGGGCAAGCGCTGTAGGGCGTGTTCGGTCGCAGTGGCGGCGCGCAGCAAAGGAATGTCAGCTGTGGGATTTGAACCCACGCGTTCGAAAACATTACGACCTGAACGTAACCCCTTAGACCACTCGGGCAAACTGACGGGTTAGTGCCACACCAACCGCACATAAACAAAAATCGCGCAAAACACACCAACAACCAAACATCACGCCATGCCCGCACACGTGCCGCAGCCGCCGTCCTCGACAGCCCATGCCGCGCTCGCTACACTTCTGTCACACCAGTGCATCCCCAGTATCCAGCAATATTTCCGCCGCTTCGCCGTCTCATCGCTCACCTGCAGCCGCCACGGATGGCCCACGTCGCTACGTCCTAGCGTCACAGCGTCACAGCGTCACAGCGTTCCCAAGCGCAAGTTGACAGGTCTCAGCACGCCCGATACACCTTGCATGGGTCTGGCGGCAGTGATAACTTCCGGCCAGTCTGACCTCGTGCTACGGGCCGGTCGTGCTGCGATCGCGTCACGACGGGAACGCGAAATGGTTTGCACACGTCCGGACATCGAAGACGCGCGGCGACACCCGCCAACACCCGCCAACACCCGCCTACGCCGCCGCTTGACGGTGCGTGCGTCCATCAGATGGGGAAGAGAAAGCGTCGCTGCGGCTGCATCGCTGTGGCTTCGGTACAGCTACGCGATCGGTGGTCTGGCCGGGCGAGTGGGTGGTCATGGCCTGCAAGAAACTGGAGCGACGGCAGCGCGTGCAGAGAGCCGCGGGCAAGCGCTGTAGGGCGTGTTCGGTCGCAGTGGCGGCGCGCAGCAAAGGAATGTCAGCTGTGGGATTTGAACCCACGCGTTCGAAAACATTACGACCTGAACGTAACCCCTTAGACCACTCGGGCAAACTGACGGGTTAGTGCCACACCAACCGCACATAAACAAAAATCGCGCAAAACACACCAACAACCAAACATCACGCCATGCCCGCACACGTGCCGCAGCCGCCGTCCTCGACAGCCCATGCCGCGCTCGCTACACTTCTGTCACACCAGTGCATCCCCAGTATCCAGCAATATTTCCGCCGCTTCGCCGTCTCATCGCTCACCTGCAGCCGCCACGGATGGCCCACGTCGCTACGTCCTAGCGTCACAGCGTCACAGCGTCACAGCGTTCCCGAGCGCAAGTTGACAGGTCTCAGCACGCCCGATACACCTTGCATGGGTCTGGCGGCAGTGATAACTTCCGGCCAGTCTGACCTCGTGCTACGGGCCGGTCGTGCTGCGATCGCGTCACGACGGGAACGCGAAATGGTTTGCACACGTCCGGACATCGAAGACGCGCGGCGACTCCCGCCAACACCCGCCAACACCCGCCTACGCCGCCGCTTGACGGTGCGTGCGTCCATCAGATGGGGAAGAGAAAGCGTCGCTGCGGCTGCATCGCTGTGGCTTCGGTACAGCTACGCGATCGGTGGTCTGGCCGGGCGAGTGGGTGGTCATGGCCTGCAAGAAACTGGAGCGACGGCAGCGCGTGCAGAGAGCCGCGGGCAAGCGCTGTAGGGCGTGTTCGGTCGCAGTGGCGGCGCGCAGCAAAGGAATGTCAGCTGTGGGATTTGAACCCACGCGTTCGAAAACATTACGACCTGAACGTAACCCCTTAGACCACTCGGGCAAACTGACGGGTTAGTGCCACACCAACCGCACATAAACAAAAATCGCGCAAAACACACCAACAACCAAACATCACGCCATGCCCGCACACGTGCCGCAGCCGCCGTCCTCGACAGCCCATGCCGCGCTCGCTACACTTCTGTCACACCAGTGCATCCCCAGTATCCAGCAATATTTCCGCCGCTTCGCCGTCTCATCGCTCACCTGCAGCCGCCACGGATGGCCCACGTCGCTACGTCCTAGCGTCACAGCGTCACAGCGTCACAGCGTTCCCGAGCGCAAGTTGACAGGTCTCAGCACGCCCGATACACCTTGCATGGGTCTGGCGGCAGTGATAACTTCCGGCCAGTCTGACCTCGTGCTACGGGCCGGTCGTGCTGCGATCGCGTCACGACGGGAACGCGAAATGGTTTGCACACGTCCGGACATCGAAGACGCGCGGCGAGCTCGCGCCAACACCCGCCAACACCCGCCTACGCCGCCGCTTGACGGTGCGTGCGTCCATCAGATGGGGAAGAGAAAGCGTCGCTGCGGCTGCATCGCTGTGGCTTCGGTACAGCTACGCGATCGGTGGTCTGGCCGGGCGAGTGGGTGGTCATGGCCTGCAAGAAACTGGAGCGACGGCAGCGCGTGCAGAGAGCCGCGGGCAAGCGCTGTAGGGCGTGTTCGGTCGCAGTGGCGGCGCGCAGCAAAGGAATGTCAGCTGTGGGATTTGAACCCACGCGTTCGAAAACATTACGACCTGAACGTAACCCCTTAGACCACTCGGGCAAACTGACGGGTTAGTGCCACACCAACCGCACATAAACAAAAATCGCGCAAAACACACCAACAACCAAACATCACGCCATGCCCGCACACGTGCCGCAGCCGCCGTCCTCGACAGCCCATGCCGCGCTCGCTACACTTCTGTCACACCAGTGCATCCCCAGTATCCAGCAATATTTCCGCCGCTTCGCCGTCTCATCGCTCACCTGCAGCCGCCACGGATGGCCCACGTCGCTACGTCCTAGCGTCACTCAGCGTCACAGCGTCACAGCGTTCCCGAGCGCAAGTTGACAGGTCTCAGCACGCCCGATACACCTTGCATGGGTCTGGCGGCAGTGATAACTTCCGGCCAGTCTGACCTCGTGCTACGGGCCGGTCGTGCTGCGATCGCGTCACGACGGGAACGCGAAATGGTTTGCACACGTCCGGACATCGAAGACGCGCGGCGAGCTCGCGCCAACACCCGCCAACACCCGCCTACGCCGCCGCTTGACGGTGCGTGCGTCCATCAGATGGGAAGAGAAAGCGTCGCTGCGGCTGCATCGCTGTGGCTTCGGTACAGCTACGCGATCGGTGGTCTGGCCGGGCGAGTGGGTGGTCATGGCGTGCAAGAAACTGGAGCGACGGCAGCGCGTGCAGAGAGCCGCGGGCAAGCGCTGTAGGGCGTGTTCGGTCGCAGTGGCGGCGCGCAGCAAAGGAATGTCAGCTGTGGGATTTGAACCCACGCGTTCGAAAACATTACGACCTGAACGTAACCCCTTAGACCACTCGGGCAAACTGACGGGTTAGTGCCACACCAACCGCACATAAACAAAAATCGCGCAAAACACACCAACAACCAAACATCACGCCATGCCCGCACACGTGCCGCAGCCGCCGTCCTCGACAGCCCATGCCGCGCTCGCTACACTTCTGTCACACCAGTGCATCCCCAGTATCCAGCAATATTTCCGCCGCTTCGCCGTCTCATCGCTCACCTGCAGCCGCCACGGATGGCCCACGTCGCTACGTCCTAGCGTCACAGCGTCACAGCGTCACAGCGTTCCCGAGCGCAAGTTGACAGGTCTCAGCACGCCCGATACACCTTGCATGGGTCTGGCGGCAGTGATAACTTCCGGCCAGTCTGACCTCGTGCTACGGGCCGGTCGTGCTGCGATCGCGTCACGACGGGAACGCGAAATGGTTTGCACACGTCCGGACATCGAAGACGCGCGGCGAGCTCGCGCCAACACCCGCCAACACCCGCCTACGCCGCCGCTTGACGGTGCGTGCGTCCATCAGATGGGGAAGAGAAAGCGTCGCTGCGGCTGCATCGCTGTGGCTTCGGTACAGCTACGCGATCGGTGGTCTGGCCGGGCGAGTGGGTGGTCATGGCGTGCAAGAAACTGGAGCGACGGCAGCGCGTGCAGAGAGCCGCGGGCAAGCGCTGTAGGGCGTGTTCGGTCGCAGTGGCGGCGCGCAGCAAAGGAATGTCAGCTGTGGGATTTGAACCCACGCGTTCGAAAACATTACGACCTGAACGTAACCCCTTAGACCACTCGGGCAAACTGACGGGTTAGTGCCACACCAACCGCACATAAACAAAAATCGCGCAAAACACACCAACAACCAAACATCACGCCATGCCCGCACACGTGCCGCAGCCGCCGTCCTCGACAGCCCATGCCGCGCTCGCTACACTTCTGTCACACCAGTGCATCCCCAGTATCCAGCAATATTTCCGCCGCTTCGCCGTCTCATCGCTCACCTGCAGCCGCCACGGATGGCCCACGTCGCTACGTCCTAGCGTCACAGCGTTCCCGAGCGCAAGTTGACAGGTCTCAGCACGCCCGATACACCTTGCATGGGTCTGGCGGCAGTGATAACTTCCGGCCAGTCTGACCTCGTGCTACGGGCCGGTCGTGCTGCGATCGCGTCACGACGGGAACGCGAAATGGTTTGCACACGTCCGGACATCGAAGACGCGCGGCGAGCTCGCGCCAACACCCGCCAACACCCGCCTACGCCGCCGCTTGACGGTGCGTGCGTCCATCAGATGGGGAAGAGAAAGCGTCGCTGCGGCTGCATCGCTGTGGCTTCGGTACAGCTACGCGATCGGTGGTCTGGCCGGGCGAGTGGGTGGTCATGGCGTGCAAGAAACTGGAGCGACGGCAGCGCGTGCAGAGAGCCGCGGGCAAGCGCTGTAGGGCGTGTTCGGTCGCAGTGGCGGCGCGCAGCAAAGGAATGTCAGCTGTGGGATTTGAACCCACGCGTTCGAAAACATTACGACCTGAACGTAACCCCTTAGACCACTCGGGCAAACTGACGGGTTAGTGCCACACCAACCGCACATAAACAAAAATCGCGCAAAACACACCAACAACCAAACATCACGCCATGCCCGCACACGTGCCGCAGCCGCCGTCCTCGACAGCCCATGCCGCGCTCGCTACACTTCTGTCACACCAGTGCATCCCCAGTATCAGCAATATTTCCGCCGCTTCGCCGTCTCATCGCTCACCTGCAGCCGCCACGGATGGCCCACGTCGCTACGTCCTAGCGTCACAGCGTTTCCCGAGCGCAAGTTGACAGGTCTCAGCACGCCCGATACACCTTGCATGGGTCTGGCGGCAGTGATAACTTCCGGCCAGTCTGACCTCGTGCTACGGGCCGGTCGTGCTGCGATCGCGTCACGACGGGAACGCGAAATGGTTTGCACACGTCCGGACATCGAAGACGCGCGGCGAGCTCGCGCCAACACCCGCCAACACCCGCCTACGCCGCCGCTTGACGGTGCGTGCGTCCATCAGATGGGGAAGAGAAAGCGTCGCTGCGGCTGCATCGCTGTGGCTTCGGTACAGCTACGCGATCGGTGGTCTGGCCGGGCGAGTGGGTGGTCATGGCGTGCAAGAAACTGGAGCGACGGCAGCGCGTGCAGAGAGCCGCGGGCAAGCGCTGTAGGGCGTGTTCGGTCGCAGTGGCGGCGCGCAGCAAAAGGAATGTCAGCTGTGGGATTTGAACCCACGCGTTCGAAAACATTACGACCTGAACGTAACCCCTTAGACCACTCGGGCAAACTGACGGGTTAGTGCCACACCAACCGCACATAAACAAAAATCGCGCAAAACACACCAACAACCAAACATCACGCCATGCCCGCACACGTGCCGCAGCCGCCGTCCTCGACAGCCCATGCCGCGCTCGCTACACTTCTGTCACACCAGTGCATCCCCAGTATCCAGCAATATTTCCGCCGCTTCGCCGTCTCATCGCTCACCTGCAGCCGCCACGGATGGCCCACGTCGCTACGTCCTAGCGTCACAGCGTTCCCGAGCGCAAGTTGACAGGTCTCAGCACGCCCATACACCTTGCATGGGTCTGGCGGCAGTGATAACTTCCGGCCAGTCTGACCTCGTGCTACGGGCCGGTCGTGCTGCGATCGCGTCACGACGGGAACGCGAAATGGTTTGCACACGTCGGACATCGAAGACGCGCGGCGAGCTCGCGCCAACACCCGCCAACACCCGCCTACGCCGCCGCTTGACGGTGCGTGCGTCCATCAGATGGGGAAGAGAAAGCGTCGCTGCGGCTGCATCGCTGTGGCTTCGGTACAGCTACGCGATCGGTGGTCTGGCCGGGCGAGTGGGTGGTCATGGCGTGCAAGAAACTGGAGCGACGGCAGCGCGTGCAGAGAGCCGCGGGCAAGCGCTGTAGGGCGTGTTCGGTCGCAGTGGCGGCGCGCAGCAAAGGAATGTCAGCTGTGGGATTTGAACCCACGCGTTCGAAAACATTACGACCTGAACGTAACCCCTTAGACCACTCGGGCAAACTGACGGGTTAGTGCCACACCAACCGCACATAAACAAAAATCGCGCAAAACACACCAACAACCAAACATCACGCCATGCCCGCACACGTGCCGCAGCCGCCGTCCTCGACAGCCCATGCCGCGCTCGCTACACTTCTGTCACACCAGTGCATCCCCAGTATCCAGCAATATTTCCGCCGCTTCGCCGTCTCATCGCTCACCTGCAGCCGCCACGGATGGCCCACGTCGCTACGTCCTAGCGTCACAGCGTCACAGCGTCACAGCGTTCCCGAGCGCAAGTTGACAGGTCTCAGCACGCCCGATACACCTTGCATGGGTCTGGCGGCAGTGATAACTTCCGGCCAGTCTGACCTCGTGCTACGGGCCGGTCGTGCTGCGATCGCGTCACGACGGGAACGCGAAATGGTTTGCACACGTCCGGACATCGAAGACGCGCGGCGACTCCCGCCAACACCCGCCAACACCCGCCTACGCCGCCGCTTGACGGTGCGTGCGTCCATCAGATGGGGAAGAGAAAGCGTCGCTGCGGCTGCATCGCTGTGGCTTCGGTACAGCTACGCGATCGGTGGTCTGGCCGGGCGAGTGGGTGGTCATGGCGTGCAAGAAACTGGAGCGACGGCAGCGCGTGCAGAGAGCCGCGGGCAAGCGCTGTAGGGCGTGTTCGGTCGCAGTGGCGGCGCGCAGCAAAGGAATGTCAGCTGTGGGATTTGAACCCACGCGTTCGAAAACATTACGACCTGAACGTAACCCCTTAGACCACTCGGGCAAACTGACGGGTTAGTGCCACACCAACCGCACATAAACAAAATCGCGCAAAACACACCAACAACCAAACATCACGCCATGCCCGCACACGTGCCGCAGCCGCCGTCCTCGACAGCCCATGCCGCGCTCCTACACTTCTGTCACACCAGTGCATCCCCAGTATCCAGCAATATTTCCGCCGCTTCGCCGTCTCATCGCTCACCTGCAGCCGCCACGGATGGCCCACGTCGCTACGTCCTAGCGTCACAGCGTCACAGCGTCACAGCGTTCCCGAGCGCAAGTTGACAGGTCTCAGCACGCCCGATACACCTTGCATGGGTCTGGCGGCAGTGATAACTTCCGGCCAGTCTGACCTCGTGCTACGGGCCGGTCGTGCTGCGATCGCGTCACGACGGGAACGCGAAATGGTTTGCACACGTCCGGACATCGAAGACGCGCGGCGAGCTCCGCCAACACCCGCCAACACCCGCCTACGCCGCCGCTTGACGGTGCGTGCGTCCATCAGATGGGGAAGAGAAAGCGTCGCTGCGGCTGCATCGCTGTGGCTTCGGTACAGCTACGCGATCGGTGGTCTGGCCGGGCGAGTGGGTGGTCATGGCGTGCAAGAAACTGGAGCGACGGCAGCGCGTGCAGAGAGCCGCGGGCAAGCGCTGTAGGGCGTGTTCGGTCGCAGTGGCGGCGCGCAGCAAAGGAATGTCAGCTGTGGGATTTGAACCCACGCGTTCGAAAACATTACGACCTGAACGTAACCCCTTAGACCACTCGGGCAAACTGACGGGTTAGTGCCACACCAACCGCACATAAACAAAAATCGCGCAAAACACACCAACAACCAAACATCACGCCATGCCCGCACACGTGCCGCAGCCGCCGTCCTCGACAGCCCATGCCGCGCTCACTACACTTCTGTCACACCAGTGCATCCCCAGTATCCAGCAATATTTCCGCCGCTTCGCCGTCTCATCGCTCACCTGCAGCCGCCACGGATGGCCCACGTCGCTACGTCCTAGCGTCACAGCGTCACAGCGTTTCCCGAGCGCAAGTTGACAGGTCTCAGCACGCCCGATACACCTTGCATGGGTCTGGCGGCAGTGATAACTTCCGGCCAGTCTGACCTCGTGCTACGGGCCGGTCGTGCTGCGATCGCGTCACGACGGGAACGCGAAATGGTTTGCACACGTCCGGACATCGAAGACGCGCGGCGAGCTCGCGCCAACACCCGCCAACACCCGCCTACGCCGCCGCTTGACGGTGCGTGCGTCCATCAGATGGGAAGAGAAAGCGTCGCTGCGGCTGCATCGCTGTGGCTTCGGTACAGCTACGCGATCGGTGGTCTGGCCGGGCGAGTGGGTGGTCATGGCCTGCAAGAAACTGGAGCGACGGCAGCGCGTGCAGAGAGCCGCGGGCAAGCGCTGTAGGGCGTGTTCGGTCGCAGTGGCGGCGCGCAGCAAAGGAATGTCAGCTGTGGGATTTGAACCCACGCGTTCGAAAACATTACGACCTGAACGTAACCCCTTAGACCACTCGGGCAAACTGACGGGTTAGTGCCACACCAACCGCACATAAACAAAAATCGCGCAAAACACACCAACAACCAAACATCACGCCATGCCCGCACGTGCCGCAGCCGCCGTCCTCGACAGCCCATGCCGCGCTCGCTACACTTCTGTCACACCAGTGCATCCCCAGTATCCAGCAATATTTCCGCCGCTTCGCCGTCTCATCGCTCACCTGCAGCCGCCACGGATGGCCCACGTCGCTACGTCCTAGCGTCACAGCGTCACAGCGTCACAGCGTTCCCGAGCGCAAGTTGACAGGTCTCAGCACGCCCGATACACCTTGCATGGGTCTGGCGGCAGTGATAACTTCCGGCCAGTCTGACCTCGTGCTACGGGCCGGTCGTGCTGCGATCGCGTCACGACGGGAACGCGAAATGGTTTGCACACGTCCGGACATCGAAGACGCGCGGCGCTCGCGCCAACACCCGCCAACACCCGCCTACGCCGCCGCTTGACGGTGCGTGCGTCCATCAGATGGGGAAGAGAAAGCGTCGCTGCGGCTGCATCGCTGTGGCTTCGGTACAGCTACGCGATCGGTGGTCTGGCCGGGCGAGTGGGTGGTCATGGCCTGCAAGAAACTGGAGCGACGGCAGCGCGTGCAGAGAGCCGCGGGCAAGCGCTGTAGGGCGTGTTCGGTCGCAGTGGCGGCGCGCAGCAAAAGGAATGTCAGCTGTGGGATTTGAACCCACGCGTTCGAAAACATTACGACCTGAACGTAACCCCTTAGACCACTCGGGCAAACTGACGGGTTAGTGCCACACCAACCGCACATAAACAAAAATCGCGCAAAACACACCAACAACCAAACATCACGCCATGCCCGCACACGTGCCGCAGCCGCCGTCCTCGACAGCCCATGCCGCGCTCGCTACACTTCTGTCACACCAGTGCATCCCCAGTATCCAGCAATATTTCCGCCGCTTCGCCGTCTCATCGCTCACCTGCAGCCGCCACGGATGGCCCACGTCGCTACGTCCTAGCGTCACAGCGTCACAGCGTCACAGCGTTCCCGAGCGCAAGTTGACAGGTCTCAGCACGCCCGATACACCTTGCATGGGTCTGGCGGCAGTGATAACTTCCGGCCAGTCTGACCTCGTGCTACGGGCCGGTCGTGCTGCGATCGCGTCACGACGGGAACGCGAAATGGTTTGCACACGTCCGGACATCGAAGACGCGCGGCGAGCTCGCGCCAACACCCGCCAACACCCGCCTACGCCGCCGCTTGACGGTGCGTGCGTCCATCAGATGGGGAAGAGAAAGCGTCGCTGCGGCTGCATCGCTGTGGCTTCGGTACAGCTACGCGATCGGTGGTCTGGCCGGGCGAGTGGGTGGTCATGGCCTGCAAGAAACTGGAGCGACGGCAGCGCGTGCAGAGAGCCGCGGGCAAGCGCTGTAGGGCGTGTTCGGTCGCAGTGGCGGCGCGCAGCAAAGGAATGTCAGCTGTGGGATTTGAACCCACGCGTTCGAAAACATTACGACCTGAACGTAACCCCTTAGACCACTCGGGCAAACTGACGGGTTAGTGCCACACCAACCGCACATAAACAAAAATCGCGCAAAACACACCAACAACCAAACATCACGCCATGCCCGCACACGTGCCGCAGCCGCCGTCCTCGACAGCCCATGCCGCGCTCCTACACTTCTGTCACACCAGTGCATCCCCAGTATCCAGCAATATTTCCGCCGCTTCGCCGTCTCATCGCTCACCTGCAGCCGCCACGGATGGCCCACGTCGCTAGCGTCACAGCGTCACAGCGTCACAGCGTCACAGCGTTCCCGAGCGCAAGTTGACAGGTCTCAGCACGCCCGATACACCTTGCATGGGTCTGGCGGCAGTGATAACTTCCGGCCAGTCTGACCTCGTGCTACGGGCCGGTCGTGCTGCGATCGCGTCACGACGGGAACGCGAAATGGTTTGCACACGTCCGGACATCGAAGACGCGCGGCGACACGCGCCAACACCCGCCAACACCCGCCTACGCCGCCGCTTGACGGTGCGTGCGTCCATCAGATGGGGAAGAGAAAGCGTCGCTGCGGCTGCATCGCTGTGGCTTCGGTACAGCTACGCGATCGGTGGTCTGGCCGGGCGAGTGGGTGGTCATGGCCTGCAAGAAACTGGAGCGACGGCAGCGCGTGCAGAGAGCCGCGGGCAAGCGCTGTAGGGCGTGTTCGGTCGCAGTGGCGGCGCGCAGCAAAGGAATGTCAGCTGTGGGATTTGAACCCACGCGTTCGAAAACATTACGACCTGAACGTAACCCCTTAGACCACTCGGGCAAACTGACGGGTTAGTGCCACACCAACCGCACATAAACAAAAATCGCGCAAAACACACCAACAACCAAACATCACGCCATGCCCGCACACGTGCCGCAGCCGCCGTCCTCGACAGCCCATGCCGCGCTCGCTACACTTCTGTCACACCAGTGCATCCCCAGTATCCAGCAATATTTCCGCCGCTTCGCCGTCTCATCGCTCACCTGCAGCCGCCACGGATGGCCCACGTCGCTACGTCCTAGCGTCACAGCGTCACAGCGTCACAGCGTTCCCGAGCGCAAGCTGACAGGTCTCAGCACGCCCGATACACCTTGCATGGGTCTGGCGGCAGTGATAACTTCCGGCCAGTCTGACCTCGTGCTACGGGCCGGTCGTGCTGCGATCGCGTCACGACGGGAACGCGAAATGGTTTGCACACGTCCGGACATCGAAGACGCGCGGCGAGCTCGCGCCAACACCCGCCAACACCCGCCTACGCCGCCGCTTGACGGTGCGTGCGTCCATTAGATGGGGAAGAGAAAGCGTCGCTGCGGCTGCATCGCTGTGGCTTCGGTACAGCTACGCGATCGGTGGTCTGGCCGGGCGAGTGGGTGGTCATGGCGTGCAAGAAACTGGAGCGACGGCAGCGCGTGCAGAGAGCCGCGGGCAAGCGCTGTAGGGCGTGTTCGGTCGCAGTGGCGGCGCGCAGCAAAGGAATGTCAGCTGTGGGATTTGAACCCACGCGTTCGAAAACATTACGACCTGAACGTAACCCCTTAGACCACTCGGGCAAACTGACGGGTTAGTGCCACACCAACCGCACATAAACAAAAATCGCGCAAAACACACCAACAACCAAACATCACGCCATGCCCGCACACGTGCCGCAGCCGCCGTCCTCGACAGCCCATGCCGCGCTCGCTACACTTCTGTCACACCAGTGCATCCCCAGTATCCAGCAATATTTCCGCCGCTTCGCCGTCTCATCGCTCACCTGCAGCCGCCACGGATGGCCCACGTCGCTACGTCCTAGCGTCACAGCGTCACAGCGTCACAGCGTTCCCGAGCGCAAGCTGACAGGTCTCAGCACGCCCGATACACCTTGCATGGGTCTGGCGGCAGTGATAACTTCCGGCCAGTCTGACCTCGTGCTACGGGCCGGTCGTGCTGCGATCGCGTCACGACGGGAACGCGAAATGGTTTGCACACGTCCGGACATCGAAGACGCGCGGCGAGCTCGCGCCAACACCCGCCAACACCCGCCTACGCCGCCGCTTGACGGTGCGTGCGTCCATCAGATGGGGAAGAGAAAGCGTCGCTGCGGCTGCATCGCTGTGGCTTCGGTACAGCTACGCGATCGGTGGTCTGGCCGGGCGAGTGGGTGGTCATGGCGTGCAAGAAACTGGAGCGACGGCAGCGCGTGCAGAGAGCCGCGGGCAAGCGCTGTAGGGCGTGTTCGGTCGCAGTGGCGGCGCGCAGCAAAGGAATGTCAGCTGTGGGATTTGAACCCACGCGTTCGAAAACATTACGACCTGAACGTAACCCCTTAGACCACTCGGGCAAACTGACGGGTTAGTGCCACACCAACCGCACATAAACAAAAATCGCGCAAAACACACCAACAACCAAACATCACGCCATGCCCGCACACGTGCCGCAGCCGCCGTCCTCGACAGCCCATGCCGCGCTCGCTACACTTCTGTCACACCAGTGCATCCCCAGTATCCAGCAATATTTCCGCCGCTTCGCCGTCTCATCGCTCACCTGCAGCCGCCACGGATGGCCCACGTCGCTACGTCCTAGCGTCACAGCGTCACAGCGTCACAGCGTTCCCGAGCGCAAGTTGACAGGTCTCAGCACGCCCGATACACCTTGCATGGGTCTGGCGGCAGTGATAACTTCCGGCCAGTCTGACCTCGTGCTACGGGCCGGTCGTGCTGCGATCGCGTCACGACGGGAACGCGAAATGGTTTGCACACGTCCGGACATCGAAGACGCGCGGCGACACCCGCCAACACCCGCCAACACCCGCCTACGCCGCCGCTTGACGGTGCGTGCGTCCATCAGATGGGGAAGAGAAAGCGTCGCTGCGGCTGCATCGCTGTGGCTTCGGTACAGCTACGCGATCGGTGGTCTGGCCGGGCGAGTGGGTGGTCATGGCGTGCAAGAAACTGGAGCGACGGCAGCGCGTGCAGAGAGCCGCGGGCAAGCGCTGTAGGGCGTGTTCGGTCGCAGTGGCGGCGCGCAGCAAAGGAATGTCAGCTGTGGGATTTGAACCCACGCGTTCGAAAACATTACGACCTGAACGTAACCCCTTAGACCACTCGGGCAAACTGACGGGTTAGTGCCACACCAACCGCACATAAACAAAAATCGCGCAAAACACACCAACAACCAAACATCACGCCATGCCCGCACACGTGCCGCAGCCGCCGTCCTCGACAGCCCATGCCGCGCTCGCTACACTTCTGTCACACCAGTGCATCCCCAGTATCCAGCAATATTTCCGCCGCTTCGCCGTCTCATCGCTCACCTGCAGCCGCCACGGATGGCCCACGTCCTAGCGTCCTAGCGTCACAGCGTCACAGCGTTCCCAAGCGCAAGTTGACAGGTCTCAGCACGCCCGATACACCTTGCATGGGTCTGGCGGCAGTGATAACTTCCGGCCAGTCTGACCTCGTGCTACGGGCCGGTCGTGCTGCGATCGCGTCACGACGGGAACGCGAAATGGTTTGCACACGTCCGGACATCGAAGACGCGCGGCGAGCTCGCGCCAACACCCGCCAACACCCGCCTACGCCGCCGCTTGACGGTGCGTGCGTCCATCAGATGGGGAAGAGAAAGCGTCGCTGCGGCTGCATCGCTGTGGCTTCGGTACAGCTACGCGATCGGTGGTCTGGCCGGGCGAGTGGGTGGTCATGGCGTGCAAGAAACTGGAGCGACGGCAGCGCGTGCAGAGAGCCGCGGGCAAGCGCTGTAGGGCGTGTTCGGTCGCAGTGGCGGCGCGCAGCAAAGGAATGTCAGCTGTGGGATTTGAACCCACGCGTTCGAAAACATTACGACCTGAACGTAACCCCTTAGACCACTCGGGCAAACTGACGGGTTAGTGCCACACCAACCGCACATAAACAAAAATCGCGCAAAACACACCAACAACCAAACATCACGCCATGCCCGCACACGTGCCGCAGCCGCCGTCCTCAACAGCCCATGATGGGCGCTTCATCTTAATTGGGTGTAACATATATGCTTAGTGCAATTTCGTATAGTTTTTTGCAATAGTTACTACGTAATTGACATCTGATTGAAGACTTACCGAGTCGTGTTTGTATAGCATCGCTTTCGTGATTGGCAGGTACTTAGGACAATTATCTGTTTCTTGTATAGGCGTCCCCGTGAGAGTGCATGCACCTTGAAGATTTTAGACGATTTTTCAGATGAGACGGCGTACTGAAGATACTGCTGAGACCATCCCAGAAACGATCAGGATGACACTTTCTCTTCTAACCTCACCAAACCACACATCCTACACCAGGCAATACCACGCTCAGAATCTTCAGTACGCCGTGGTTTCGTTTCGTTGGCGAAAACTACATGAAAAGTTTGATATGATTGGTTGTCTCAATGTTTTGAACGTGGCGATACGAGTCAAACGTGGGCATGTTCATCAGATCTGCGTCACTACTTTCTCTTAAAAGTAGGTGGAGTGCTTCGTAACTCTCTAGGTACTTGTACAGCACCGCTTAGAAGTTTTTGCCATCCCGTGGGTGCTATAGCTGGTCTGACCAACAAAACTGCAGTGCACGTTCTGAGGTAAAACATTTCTATAGCTAATGAAAAAGCGTCCTCGAGGGACTCGAACCCCAATCCCCGCCTTCGGAGGGCGATGCCTTATCCATTAGGCCACGCGGACATCTGAATTTAAGCATATCAGTTCAAAGTTCTAGTTATTGGTGCTCTTTCGGACGCCAAACCTGAAAATTATCGGCGTAATCCAACAACAAAGCAAAAGCATATTATTTCAGTTCGTTGAATTGAAATGTTACTTCATATTAACACTGAACGATTGGAAACTGAATAAAGTGTATTGAATTTAATGATAAGCAATACCTACTCTACAGGACGGATAACCACAGTATGAAACGATAGTTTACTGTAGTATCCGATTTATATATAAATATTCCGTAGATGTCTTGATTGTCCGCGTGGCCTAATGGATAAGGCATCGCCCTCCGAAGGCGGGGATTGGGGTTCGAGTCCCCTCGAGGACGTTTTCCTTTTTGTGGGATGTATGCATTATCTCGATTATCCTCCGTATGAATCTGCTGCTCGCCGAACGGCGCCTCTGGTGTCATTTCAGAATTCACTTGCGGACACGGAGGTTGATGGTGCCAGTTGGGAAGACGCCCAAGCACTACAGAGGAGACACAGAAGAAGAAGCGGCTGGAGATGGAGCGTTGTGAGAGGGACACAAGTATTGAATGCAGTGCCGCTCTACAACAAGCTGCTGTGAGGGCCAAGGCTGCCCTTGCTGATTCATCTTCTTCATGTCGTTGCGTAGCTGGAGGTGAAACAACGAGAGGAAGACGATGTCGGCGGGATCTGCCGTTGAGAACTTTTCTGCAGGCAACCAACAACAATGGCGCGATGTGTTAAACTGGTTGGGAGAATTATGAGTTGCTGCCAAAACTTATCCAGATACCGAGTGTTAACATGTTGCTTTTTGTTGGACAGATGAATCCAAGTTTGGCCCAGATCTCTACGATCCAAGTGCTAGTGTGCTTCGTGGCACCTAATAGCCTCTAATATTGTTCTTCTATTTCATGTCAGCACAGTTGTAGAGCAAGATTGAGCTGGAAATCAATTATTATCACATGCATAATGTCCGTCCACGAGCTCGCGAAATCCAGTAGAATCTACGCAAGAAGGATCCGCACAATGAGGAGCCACAAGTGGGATTTTCACCGCGAAATTCAACTACTGGCTGCCAGGGTGCTCGCTCCCCACAAAAGCGGCTGCTTGCCTACTCATTGGTCATGCACGCAGCGCGGTGCTGTTCCTCATGGAACTTTTGGACCGTGACCTCCTAGTCACATATTTAATCATGTCACGCAGGACCTACACTTCACGGACAGCAGCCGCAAGCACGGAAAGATGGGACAGGATTGTTGTTTACTCACATGCAAAGATTCGTTTGCGGGAATATCACATCTTGATGGGCGATTCCGGTAGACGATTATTGTGAACATTTTCGAGGTTATTACCCCATCCCCATTCCCGAGCAGTTCGTCAAAATGATTCCTGTAAGATAGAGTCGGCGATGCAACAACTCCAGCGCTAACACCACAGATGTGTAGTAACGGTGTCGAAATGGCGATTCTGGTGACGGAAAAAGCAGAATATTCATGTTGCGCATGACAGCAACAGCACCCGCCGAATTTTCAGCTAGGTTCGCAATCGTCTTTGTTGTCTCTGTACAACTCGACCCTATCTTAAAGAGCCTGTTGGATAACACGAACGTAAACAAAGTCTTCAATAACAAAAAATAAATATAAATGCCCAACAAGACACCTCAAAACTTAGTTTCCCACTTATCCAGCTTTATTTGGGAGGTTTTGACGTGAGCGAGTTAAAAAAGAATGATTTTATTGAAGCCAACTACAGATCGAGGATTGCAACCACAAACGAAAGTCATCTGCAAAGGGGACGCGACGCTTCGTACTTTCCAGCCGCGTGTTAGCTGGAGGCATCCGTTCATTCGGCCGAATGTGTGTGTTTGATGCTGTATTTGAAGCTTTTGGCTCGTTGGGTATTTTCTCACCTTCTGTGCTAATTAGTGAGACCGTCCACATGCAAATGACCATAAGTGCAGACCGTGGTCAGCATCGTGCTTACGTGCGCGAGGCCGATGAAAGCGACTTTAATGAGTATGCCCTGTTTTAAATTGATGAAATGAGTTTGTACGGCTACTGCGCCAGTAAATACACCATATAAAGATGCAATCATGTTGGTTTGATTGACCCGAAGTAAAATAAAAACTTACAATGGGCTCTGAATGCTAAGTTATTTGGTTCAAATGCGAGGACTCTATGGGAGACATCGGTCTGAAGTGTAGAGCGTCTGCACCATCCGAAAGTGTTACCGGAGGAAAAGTAGTCGCTGACAGCAAAATTCTTTTACTGCCTCGGCAATATTTGGAATCAGTTTAAATACTCTGGATTTTGTTGAAGACATCCCGATCAATGATCAAGCATCTATGGTATGCGACCCAAATTAGTCAACGCGATCACTTTAACGCAACCTGCATAACTTGGCTCACAATCATTATGAAATTCGTGACACGCGCATCTGTGACGTGCGCTACAGCGGTTGGTAGAGATAACCTTCGACAGAGCCATCCGTTTGCTTTCCTGCCAGTGGCTTCTGCTCATTCTGAAGCCAGCTTCGCTTCTTCACCATGAGACGAATTTACACCAGCTAGGAGAAGGCCGATGCTGTCTTGGCGTCGCGAAAGCAATCTCTAGAAGCTTTTCACGGAGCGTCCAGCTTTCCGACTAGTAATTTGTGATGGCTTAAAGAAGACACTGGTTGGACTGAAAAAGGCAACGGGGGCACGTATCAGTTCGACAAGAAGCGTGGCCGGGCTCAGGTGTTGCCGCAAGAGGCCGAGAAAAGCCTTTATGAGTGGATAATCGCTTGACAACTTGACGGGGTTCCTGTATCCAGAAAAATCGTAATTAGGGATGCTTGTCAAATTTCCAAGATTCTGGGCGACACCAGCATTAGAGATAGCTGATATCGCAGATTTCTGGAGCGCTGTCCTGACTTGCTCTTGCGAATTTACAGGTAGTGTCAACAGTACGAAATAAACTCACTGATTTGGACTTGGCTGTGGTGAAGCACTTTCCCAGAATCTCGGATCAGCGAATGGGAAGCCAACATGAAGGGATCCATACTGGATCCGAAGAGATCCATAGTGGATCCAAGTGATCCAGGACCCCGGGCCCAGATCTCCACGTGGAACGCCCCAGCCATCGATCTGGCACGACACGAGCCCAAAGAGTGAAGATATCCAGTGCGGTAACATAGATCTGGCGATAAGATAGACTTTAGGATAGGATCCAACCATAATTTGCTGAATACAGAGTCGAATTTGCCTTGTACACCACAAGTGCCCTTCTTAGCGCATAAGACCACGGGATCTACATTGGCCCAGTCCAGCTACGTCGGGATCACCGCGGATCAAGCAGCGCTCGGGTGATCTGGATAATATATTGGCCAGATCCACTCGCAGTCTGGATCCACTAGTACCAAGTGCAGATCCAAGGTCTACTGGAGTTACTACTTGGCCAGGACGACCGATCGACCCTCAACCCCCAACATCACGCTATTGGAAGCGTTCAAGTACAGAAAAAGAAGACCACACACCCCTCAAGGCAACCCCCACCTGGATCCAAGATCCAGGCCCCAGATCCAAGTAGATCCAAGCGAATACTGGTCTGGCAAATATTCAAGGACGCAGAGTGAAGATTCCCGCGCTGCTCCTGACCTCCCACGTCCCGCCAAGACGTTCGATCTTGACAGATCAAGCATCCTCGAAGCACCTGAAGAGCAGATCCAGCCCGCCGATGGGTACACAAGGTGAGCACACTTCAGCATCCCCACGGATATCGGAGTACCCCTCCGTTAGTCGGTGTCTGGGCGCAGTGGAAGCGGATTTTGATAAATCCCGCTACACCACATGGCGATTATATTTTCGTCTCTGGCTAAAGTCGTTATCGAGAACGACATGAACGGGAGACGAATGTTCAACACCGATGAGACGGCGCTTGAGAGTTCGGGCAAAATAACGAGAATACTTGTGCTGACGGGGTCGAGGAGTGTATGGCATACGAACGCTACTGCTAGCTTTAACCTGTCGTTTGTGGCGTGCGCAAGCGCAGCCGGATTGGTCGTGCCGCCGTCTTTCGTTTTGCCGGGACAACGAGTTGACAATGAGGTACTAGAGAAGCCGCAGTGACAACTACAGATAAAGCGTTCATGACCGCCACACTGTTTGCGAAGTGGCTTCATTTTTTTCGTTGCAGTGCCTACCACCGTGATGCGGTTGCTTCTTCTACTAATGGATGGATGCTCTTCCCGCTTATCTCCGGATATTTTGATATAGCAAAATCGTACAGCACAACCTACTACTGCTGCCTGTTCAACACGTTGGCAAGAGCAAAAAGCGCAAAACGAAGACTGTTGCAGGACGACTACTGACTTAAGAGATGTTAGAGCAAGAAGATGCCCCAATGCCATATCACGACAAAAGCAAGACCAAAAGGCGAAGAAGACGATGCAGCCATCCCGTGCTGCGCTGCTGCAGGAGCAGCGGGTGATGTAGCGCTTTGGGCTTCTTACCACTTCCTGGTGTTGTACACGTGATACTCTTAAGTGAGTCAGACGGCTCCGCCCGGACGAGGGATTTATCCGGGGCCGTGACCTGGGGATCCTCCCACACAAGAGTTCTTCGGGACCCTGTTCGGGACCGGGAACGGGAGGGCCCTAGGCCAGTCAGTACCTTCACCTTGTGTACCCCCTTCGAAAACGGTTGTTTTGATCAGGGACCGGTCACCGAGTTGTTCAATGAACGCCTCGACCCGGTACGGGTGAGCTGCGGACGGCAGTTGTACACACAACGGTCCGGTACACTGCCTGGGTCCGGGACCGGGAACACGACACACAGTATACAATCTGTTCTTTCGGACGGAAGACTCCGGGGGCAATGGCCCTAGAAATATGGAATGTGCAAACCCGGGTCGGCCAGACCGCTGCCGGGACACACAAATATGAAATGCCTAACTCCCTGTGGGAGTGTAGGCAGAAAGAATGGAAATATTACCGGGATAGCCATAAGCACAGCTCCGGCCCTCTGTGGCCCTGGTCCCAGACGATCGCACTGAAGAGAACACTTGCGCGCTCGAGGGAAAAAGGTAGACTGAATTGGTCGCCCCAGCCTTCGCCGGGGCGAGTTACGTTCCTATGAAATATACTTGATTTCACTATGGACCCGGCCCGGGGCCCGGGTCCGCTGCCTCCGACGATGTCTCGACGTGGCCCAGGTGCGTACCTTGATCGACTTGACTTGGGAACACTATGGTTCATCGCACTTGACCTGGACCCAGTATGGTCCGGATGGGAGGCACTTCGGCACATCTCAGGAGAGAGTGTCACCTCGCGGTGGATTCTTCTGACTTGACTTGGATTGAGTATGGTCCGGGGAGGAGGTCTTGACCTCGAGACGAGACGACTTGCAGCTTGGCCCCGATGTGGTCCACACCGCTGGCCCGGGTCCCGATGAGACGGGCGCTGACACGGGAGCTCGCAGCACCATGCGACAAGCGTCATCGCCAAGTCGGCGATCCCGAGTTATATGTGGCGAGGCTCTAGCTTCTTAAAAACTCCTCAGTTTTACGAGGTTTTGTGTATAAAAGGATAGAGAAAATAATCGAACTTTATCGAAAGAGGCTGTTTTTGTCGGAATAACTTTTTATAACTGGGTCTTAATACTTGAATCAAGGCAAACGTTTGCCTTAAATTGAAAATCTACCGAGATCGATTGCCTAACTTTAGGCAAGTTGTACGGGCCCCGCTAAGCCTGTAGTTCACTGAGAAAAGCATATTGCAATTATTGAAAAACAGGAGATTTCAACGTATTAGCCGCACTCTTTAATGCGCTTTGCCTGTTATAGTGTTGAGAAGTGGACTGTCCATTTTCGCGCCTTATTTGGGCCGCTTATATTAAGATCGAACTCACGCCAGGTTGACCTAACCCCCAACAGCTGCCATTGATAGGACAATTACAAGGACCAAAAGTTAGTGAGCAATACCGATGCTAATATTGATAGTTGCAGGAACAGTTGCCCATGTTCGTATAGGTATCTGTTTCTTCTCTCCAATAAGCTATCGCATTACCGTATATTTTTGCCCCTCGCAATATAATGACCGGTTGAGTAAGTGTCTATTAAGACATATCCTATTTACGAGTTGTCCTAACTTATAACCCAACATCCGCATACATCTTCTATGAAGAGCACTACATGGCTATAGTATGTCGCTGTACACAATATATTATAACGGACACCGGTCATTTTGATGAAAATTTGCCAGAACCGTCATTTTGTGCTAGATTTTAGGACAAAACAATCGTGTATGCCGCACTAATCTTCATTTGCTCGCTATTTCTAGAATAAAAAAATGTTTGGGAGACACAAGAACCAAAGGATGTCTGATCAACCATCTACCTGTAAATATTTGGTCTATCTAGAGACGATGGAGTTAGCGACAACGATGATTCTCTCCTCATCTCGTTTCTTGTCAATCCACTTGTGTAATACGTAGTTCTGAAACATGCTCGCATTGCAGTCTATGGATGCAGAGATTAGCATAGAAGTAACCGTCACACCTGATCAAGCCGTATAGTGCATTGAATGCTGACTAAATACCGGTAAGTTTTATCAGCTGCAGGAGCAGGCGAGGATCCAGGGGCACACCAAACGCTTATTTAGTGTGTAGAGTCGGCCACGAGCGGCAAAATGTTCCTGTCCCAGTACTCATTCAAGACTATCAGGGCTGTAGACACCCACGATTAGCTACGAATGCAACGATACAGCGTTCTGTTTTTGGGCTGGTCGACAAGACTTTGGTGAATGCGTTCATCGTTTATCACCATCACTTGAACGAAACTACTCACCACCACAGAATATTTTGCTACATGAGCAAAATTTAGCTATCGACAACGTAAATTTCGGTGAAATTGAAGCAGCTGCTGTATCTGTGCAGATAGAATCCCCGAAGAGGCTACGGACAGAGAGCATTATCTGCATTAGTGTCCTGACAAGCGGGGCAGGACACGAGCGTGATGAGGGGCGGAACGACAGGTAAATGACGCACATACCAGGTGTGCGCGATGCACCGCGTGAAGCTGCTCAAATATACGAGGTGGTTCTGTGTCGGGTGCTCCCGTATGGTACGTTGTTCTTGCGCTGCTTTTTCGCTAAGTGAACAGACAACTTTGGTTCTGGTAGCAGGAATTAAATGTGTTGTGGGAGAGGCCGCCCCAATACCTGCTTTAAAATTGGCACAGCGACCAGAAGAATGAAACAGCTGTTGGCGAGTATGCTGTCACACGCTTGCGTGGGGCGCAATCGTACGACTTGGACATGTGCGTACATGTGTGTGCGTACAAGCGTACGACTCATGCATATTCAAGCTAGTGTGTGTTTGAGGGCGGCGGGCGCGTATTTTTACGGTGGCGCGTTTCTATTTAGAACTGGCTACAAAGATAAGAACAAGAGGTTTAGTTGAAAGGAACGAAGGGCAGAGAGCGCCAGGAAATGCAGCTAGCACTGACTCAATCACACTCGCTTTTCATTTTCCAATCTCGACCACAAGCTTTCTTCCTCTCAACTCAGCGCTACGCCAACTTCCTTGTTCGGCTATCTGTTAAATCTCGGCTTGCGCTTATGAGAGAGTAAGAGGAAAAGTAAGTATATTTTCGAGGCGTATCGAACGGCACTAACACTTTTCTGCTACCAGGATTCTTACCTTAGTATATCCGGACCTGGACTCGATGAATCCTCGCCTGGACCTGGCCTCCTTCCAACACTACCTTGTCGAGCTTCAGCGCATTCACGATTGGGGTTCAGGCTCACAATACATGCGACGTTGCTGCCGTGTTGACCAGGATGAATGAATTAGGATGGAGTGGTTGTGATAAAATTCCCATGTGCTATATTACTTTCTCCAACATGTCACGATCAATTTGGCTTGTCAAGCCATATATGGCAGAATATGTTGTGCGCGCCTTGTTGTGCGATTGGGTTATATTCGTGAGTAATTTTGTACTTGCAGAGTTTAGTTCAGGGTTGGTCTACAAAATTCTAAATAAAATTATGCTGGATCACCAACATATCGAACTTAGATAGACTTCGCGCATCCGATGGGGTTTGAAGGGTTAACGGGATAGTAGGCTGTTGTCAGTGGAGGAAGGCTCGATTCCTCCCAGCGGTAGCTGCAGCTGAAACGAAAGATCATTTTTAGCGCGCCATAGGACGAGGCGACTATTGTAATGCCGGTAATGATAAAAAGCCCACTCAACTTTTCCTCAACTACTTCATGCGCATGATGGGGACGTCAGTACCGCTAGACTTTCTCCACTCCACTAGAATGGGGACAAAACAGTCGGTACTGAGATGTGGGGACTTGCGTGACTTGTCTGAAAACAAGGTCAACTCGATAGTGAAATCCCGCACAGTGCGTCTCTGGCGGGATAGGCCCTGGGCTGCAACGTTGAGGGCAGGTGGAGGTGTAACTCTATCGTAGTGTCGTGCTTCTCAAGAAGAGTACAAAATGATAAGTGATTGAATTAGATTGCTAGTTACGTGGTGAAACAGTTTTTTCGCAAACATCGTGCCTTGTCATCAGCAGCAACACAAACTCAAAAGAGATCACGTCCTCTCGATCATGTCGTCACTGTTATCCTTCACTAGCGCGCGATTTTTTCTGGTGACGCCAAGTCGTCCTGGAATTCAATTGAGGCCACCCTCACGTGACCCTCTCGACATCTACACATGAGAACGATTTTTTACATCCGGACAGAGTCCCAGGCGTATAAGCATGCAATGAACGACATCGACATGGTTAAAATGCTATTGGAGATCTTGCCAAATTACCCGAACTTTAAAGTTCAAACTCATTTTTGTGCGGCCGCCGTTCTGCAGAAGGAGGTCCGAAGTAGGAGTGGTGAGACCATTCAGGAAGTCCCATGGAAACACATTTGAACTTGGAATCAGTTAGTGAAAATGACAAACCAGGTTTGTGTCCACGTTCGCGGGTGATGCTGTTGTGAATTTTTCGACAGCGAAAGCTTAAATGAATCTATTCATTATTGTGTGTACATAAACCACGGAGTCAGCCTACGGATCATGTGTGGATTCTAATAAACACAAATTGAGAGGTATATTTCGATTTGCAGAGGCTTTGGCCATTTTCAAGCAGATGCATGATTGATATGAAGCATCAGTAACGAACTACTAACTACAAATTGCTTAGTGCAATACTAAATAGCTGGGCGGATGCAAAACATTATTTCTCAAAGCAGCAATCAATCCTCTCTGTTATATTAGCTAAATAGGGTTTATAGGATATGCCGGGGTCGACAGGCCCCGACATATCCGATACCGATTTCCGATCTCCGATCTCCGAAACATTGTAGTCCACACAAAAAGATGGAGCCAGTGCAA
Organism: Phytophthora quininea; assembly: GCA_011947345.1. Taxonomy (NCBI): domain Eukaryota; phylum Oomycota; class Peronosporomycetes; order Peronosporales; family Peronosporaceae; genus Phytophthora; species Phytophthora quininea. The sequence goes on from JAAVTG010000365.1 coordinate 89,439, forward strand.
GCGTACGTGGAGAAACTGCCCCAGCAAGATGTGAAGCGGCTTACATGTGAGGCCATGGCAGCGAAGAGGTTTCCCCTGTGCTACAGTACCCTGAATCTAGTCGAGAAGAGTCTCTACTCTCTACTCTGTTTTCGTGGCCTGTCGTTGTGTAGGTTCCTGAGTGCGTGCAGCCTTCTCGAAAGCCATTTTGTGTCGTTCAAGGATGTACATGCTCCCCGCGACTGCGAGAGTTCAACCAGCGAGTGGTGGAGGAGGTGGACACGAAGTGTCATCTTCTCTACATCAAATACCAGTGCACGGGAGACTCTAAAACTTCGTTCTCAACTGTTAGTCCCTTGTACTTGCAGCGACAGGCACATCTGCTTTTGCACTTCTGCTACGTGCTAACTAAGAAGTATGGACTTTCAAAGCATGTTATGGAGCTAGTTCAGGAGGGCATGCTGTCTTTTCATGGACTATCAAGCGCGGTGAGCAACCTCAAGAGGCGTCGTGAAAAACGTTATTACAAGTTGTTGGCTCTGTTTGCAGATGAAGTGCGCAAGAACCAGCTTTTGAGCTCTACGTACTTAGCGCCACCACCGCCCACACCGGCACAATACTGTGCTAAGCAAAATCCCGTTGGAACTGAAACAATGTCGGCGGCTTGGCTTCAGGAATCTCGCATTTACAGTTCGTTGTGTGAGCAATTGATTCGGAGTCTCAAAGTGAAAAAAGCGCTACGGGTCGATCACTCTGTAAAGTTTTGTAAGAAATTGCAAATTTGGACTGGGGGAACAGGCAAGAGAGGGAGTATGACGGACGCCAAAATGCTGCTGCTGCTTCAAAATGAAGTAGGACAAATTATTGGCCGCAGGTTGACCCGGTCGGAGAACAATGATGAAACTCGCGAATTACTCGAGCACGTGAAGAGCTCGTTTCCTGAAGATGGCGAGGAGTGCTATATCATCAGTGACAATGCAAACTCAATCCGCGGCATGGTAAGCGATGTGTTTGGAGCTGCCGTGAGCGTCCGCCAGGATCCATTTCATGTCGTTCAGAGATTTACTGAGAAAGTCAAAGACAGACGACTAAGAAAAGCAGTGGCAAAGAGACTGCACGAAGCACTTTACACTGTCGATGGACACCTGCGGGTGCCAGCTGAAATGGCTGCTAAAGTTCAGGTAGCACTAAGTGGAATTTCGTATCATGATATAAATTGCACCATGCAAGAGTGGAGAGGCAGTCTGAGCAGCAACCTCGAACAAATTCAGCGAGGCGATCTCTACGTGAAGACAAACACGTACCAGGAAGGTGGCGGAAACAGCGTTCGGGTGCTGTCTACGAGTCAGTTGGAAGGATTTCACTCCGCACTGAAAAACTCCTCGCCCGGTCTGTATCCGCCGAAGTGGGGCTTCGAGTTCTGGATGTGTTTATCTTGCGACATAATCTCACGATCGGCTCGAACTACGGCCGCAATCCACCACTACAGCACTCTGATATTGTTACACTTGCTCAGACGCCGCGGCATAATACCAGAATCACCACAACTCGAATTCGTGTCAAGGCTGCTGTCATCTCCGCTGGCGGTGCCGAAGTATCGCTCTGTCACCGACCACGATTTTGGATTTGAGAAGTGGGGTCAACTGTTTACTACAGCGCGCGTAGATACGGGAGCATTGGAGTTGAATTTACACCACGCCCAACAGCACGGCAGCACGATTAAAGAACTCCTGTCGAAGCAAGCCGTATTTGCCAACACCAGCCGCCTTCCAAAGTCGGCCTTCTTCAACACACTTTGCCTCACCGAGTTCAACTATGAAGCCGCCGCTGGGTTTTCATCAGAGGAGCTCACCCTGTTGCGGCAGCTGCGATCAGAGCAGGCAAACTCTGGATGAATTTGGACGGATTGTGCCTTAGTCGCGACGGTCATGTTCAACATCGTAGCGACATCCAATTCCAACAAGCACCTGAAACTTAGACGACGCAGCTATGCCACAATTGCATCAAAATTCGAAGCGCTCGCGAAGCTCAAGACGGGGAAATCAAGATCCACAACACGGCCTCAATTATTCCGCTATCAGTATCAAGATCCCGTCTCAAATGCTCTCAGTGGGCACGAGCAAGCGTTCCAGATCGATCTGTTTAACGCCCTTCGACAGATGCATAACCTTCGCAAGAAACGTCAAGTTTTCGTCAGACTGTATGACTTTGCGTCCTGTGTATGTCAAGGTATTCACCAGCGATCATCAGAAGACCTGCTCTCCAGATGGGAAAATCTAAAGCGTGCATCCAACAGAGGTGCCTCCCTGAAAATCAAGCTTAAAATCCCACCTGAGATGTTGCCAAGCGTGCGTGCAACGCCACGTAAAGCTAAAATGCCTGTGTCGTCGTGAACCGAGATTGCTACGAAAATTTGTCGAAGTTGTTACCATTTTCCAAGATGGCAACTTGCGGACCGGCGAGTGGAGTTGGGGCGATGTGTGCGAGCCTTCGCAGAGGCATTTGTAAACGCAACTCTGTCCACTTTCAAGTTGCAAGTCATCTACGAAAAAGAGGGCGCAGCTGAAATTAGCCTCAACGACCAACCTGATAACGGTTTAACAATTGTGCGACTTTTGACCGATCTAATGTTTGTTTCCAATAAATTAGAATAAAGAAAAAGTAAAATTGTAGGACATCAATTATGTGCAAATATGGTCGACTCCACTCCAGATAGAACTTATCCGGTGTCGAAGGCCTTTACGGTCGCTTTAGCGTTGAGGAAGCGAGTTGGAGAGCAACAGGAAGCTGCTCGACGACAAGATGTAAACGAGATCTTGTGACTGTTGGAGAAAATAACAAAGTGTATTTGCTTTAAACCCCGCTTTGTGGTTTCTGTTGCTACTTTTGTCCGTTTCAACACCACAGTTCTAATGGGGCTATGACAAATTAGCTATCTTCGACTTTTTTAAGCTACTAAAAATGAATTGAGGCTAAAGCAGAGCTTTTGCTATTTTACTATTTTGGGGGGTTATACGTTTTACTGGGATCTGTCCCGCGACCAAGTGCACCACTTCTGACCACATCTGACCATTTCTCACCACATCTTGTCCCGACCGATTGTCCCGCACAGCCCCCGTATCCGGCTCACAAAAGAAAGCTGCTTGGGGTGACGCGCTGGGCGACCGCCAACGCGCCAAGCGCCATCTAGCGCGCATGTCGCCCCCACAAAGAGAGTGTCTATGCTGGAGCAGCCACACGAGGTACAAACAATGAACACGAAAGCTCTATTATGTTGGATAGTAATGTGATAAACACGTCTGATCTTTCTGTTTGCTAGCATTTGTGCAGTACGGGTTTTCACTTAGGTCTCCGTATCGCTTTTTGCGACGCCGACAGCTTTCACACGATGTTCTCTTGCGGTTGAGCGCCGATGTTCCAGCGGCCGAAGGCTGCTCAGGTAGATCTTGAGTACGTTTTGATCGTGGCTTCGAGAAGTTAAGCCGGCATCGCAGAGCATTCATGGAGATATGTGAACCTGGGTCTGGATACAGCTTTGAATACGCGTCGTAGATGACATTCCACTTGCCACTTCTGTTTGGCAGGCCGGCTTCAAGCGCCCGAAGTCTGGCAATATTTTCTTCCGAAATGAATGCGGGCGGTGGCGAGTGAAGTGGCCTTGTTGAAGCATGAGTTAGAACGCTCTCAGTGTTTGCAAAAATGACGAGATCGTCGCTGAGGCAGGGTGAGGTTTCTCCTGGTGACTGCGATGGACTCGGGCGAGATGATGACGACACGGTATCGTCCGAATGGAGTTGCATTGGGGTCATCGACGTCCTTTTAAAAACTACAACAAACTGCAGATCGGACATCGTGGCATGTACTTGGTCGAGAGACTACATGCGTTCCAAGCGTATTGCCAGAAGACTTTGGCCTTCGAGCCTTACTGGTCTGCTTTTTTGTTGTAAATATGGTCGACTCCACTCCAGATAGAACTTATCCGGTGTCGAAGACCTTTACGGTCGCTTTAGCGTTGAGGAAGCGAGTTGGAGAGCAACAGGAAGCTGCTCGACGACAAGATGTAAACGAGATCTTGTGACTGTTGGAGAAAATAACAAAGTGTATTTGCTTTAAACCCCCGCTTTGTGGTTTCTGTTGCTACTTTTGTCCGTTTCAACACCACAGTTCTAATGGGACTGTGACACGAACTCCTTCAGAACGAGGTCCTCCTGGCTGAACGTCCAACTGCGAATTTTATATCCGTGCAGATAATGCTGCTGATTTTGTTCTTGTAGTCTGGTTGACCTTCTCGTCGGTAGGTTATTCGCTCGTCGATGATATTCACGGATCAAGCTGGGCACTGAGAGTAAGTTTGCTGTTGGTTCCCAGGTGATATCGTCTGATTTCCCCACCCACTTGCACTTGTATTGCTCTGAGCCATCTCTTTTGATTCGATGATCTAGTATTGCCTCGATGAGATGGCCTTCGGATCCATCTTTAAGTCGTATTGTCGGTATTGTTGAGTCTCGCACACAGCCCGTTGTGTCCTTGACGAACTTCTTCAGCGCCATGGTGTGGAAAACCGGATGAATCTGCAATTCGTGCGGTAGATTAAGCTCATAACTTGCTCCATCATGCAGAATTTTCAGCACTTCATACGGCCCAATCCATTTCGACGCCAACTTTCGTTGCACGGCGCCAATTGTCTTCGGGTTGAAATCTTTAGTAGAGATAAGAACCATATCGCCAATCTTGAATTTCTGATCGCGTCTCCCTCTGTCGTAGTAAAGCTTCATTTTTTCAGCACTTGTCCGAAGTTGAGCTTGTATAGAACGCAATATTTTTTCCACGTGCGCCACAAACTTGCTCGCTGTCTCACAGTTCGTGTTCGGAAGTGCTAAATCCGTTGGAAGTTTGGGCGAATATCCCAAGTCTGCCACAAATGGACTCATTTCGATACTTGACTGGTATCGACTGTTGTAAGCAAATTCCGCTAGCGCTAAGTATTGGTCCCAATCATCTTGAAACCCGCTAACGTAGTGCCGGAGGTAGCCTGGAAGAATTCCATTGATTCTTTCGACTTGCCCGTCGGTTCGTTGGTGATGAGCAGTAGCTAACTTGAGTTTAGTACCTAAAAGTTTTGCACACGATGTCCAGAACTTCGACGTGAACTTCGAGTCTCTATCGGAGACGATATCCGATGGTAAGCCGTGATGGCGAACATACTCTTTCACGAACAATTTCGCAAGTTCTTCGGCTGAGATTGTAGCTACTGTCTCGATAAAACGTGCACGTTTAGTCACCCTGTCAGCAATGACCAAAATCGTGTTATATCCACTTTTGTTTCCGGCAGGCCAGTAATAAAATCCATGCCGATTGATGACCATCGGCTCGAAGGGATTTCGAGTGGATGTAATAGACCTGGTGATTTTCCGGTCCTATGCTTATTTCGTTGGCACGATTCGCACGTTGCAATATAATACTGAATTTTCTGATGCATTCGTTTCCAGTAGAATCGTTTTTGGACAGCATCATTTGTCTTCTCGACCCCGGGTGTCCAGCAATGGCAATGTCATGGAGTTCCCATAAGATAGTATGTTGTAACTCAATCGCCTCTTGTGGAATAAAAATACGCGATTCCTCCCCACAGGTCCAACGAATAAGATTTTCTTCCTCCACAAATGTGAATTTCGCGTTGCCTTTCGTCGGTTTTGGCAAGACTGACTTGCTAAACCCCGCTGTTTGCTGTGCCAGTTGAATCATCTTGAGTAGCGACTTCTCTTGCAGTCGTCTGGCTGCATTCATTTGACGCTGTTTCTGTTGTAAGAAGTCAATCTCGAAGTCTGGTCTTCTGCTCATTGCGTCTGCTACGCTATTTGTCGGCCCAGGTATGTACTTAAATCGCAAGTTAAACTCTGCAAGTAAATTGTACCATCGGCACAGTCGCCGATTTATAGTTTTCTGCTTCAGCACCCGTTCCAATGAGTGGTGATCTGTTTCGACGAGACCTCCACCATCAAGTAGATAAATTCTCCATATTTGCAGGCAATGCACAATAGCGAGCATCTCCTGCTCATGGGTCGGGTAGTTTAATTCAGCAGCTTTCATCTTTCGTCCACAGAACGCTATAGGTTGTTCCAGATCTTTGTCGTTCAGCTGGAATAACACCCCACCAACCGCGTATCGCGACGCATCCGTTCTCATGTGAAATGGCTTCGTGAAATTTGGGAGAGCTAGGACTGGTGTTTTACTCATCGCAATTTTCAGGTTTTCAAACGCCAGAATCTGTTCTTTACTCCATTCCAATGTTGACCTCCTCTTTGTTTTCACCAGTTCGAACAACGGCGCACTAATCTCAGAGTAATTTTTGCAGAATCGCTGCACATACACTGTAGTTCCGAGGAATGACTGCAATGCTCGCACGGAGGTTGGTCGAGGCCATTCTTGGATGACTCGAACTTTGTCAGGATCAATTCTAACTCCATCTCTCCCCACGAAATCTCCGAGGCACGGAATTTCGGGCGCACACACTACAGACTTGGCTAGCTTTAGATACAGTTTTTCTCCCGGCATCGTTCGAATACCTTTCGAACTGCTGCAAGGTGTGCCTCCATGTCGTGTGTTTTTGTGAAGATGTAAATGTCGTCAAAATACGTTGCGGTGAAGTCGCGCAGATCCGCGAAGATTCCTTGTACGATACGGTTGAAAGCTGCTGGCGCGTTGCTGAGGCCCATTGGTATGGCAATGTATTCATATAAGCCATCGGGAGTCTGAAACGCCGTAAAAGGGATGTCTTTTTCCCGCATGCGTAGTTGATAATATCCGGAAAGTAAGTCGAAACAACTAAACCAGAATGCCAGACTCATGCGATCAATAATCGAGTCTTTCCTTGGCATTGGTGAGGATTGGCGGACGGTTCGCTCATTCATTGCTCTGTAATCGTGAACTACTCTCCACCCCACAGGTTTTTAATGCAAAACGTTGGCGCGGCATGTGGTGAATTACTCGGTCGAATTAACCCAGCTCGTAACATAGCTTTCACCCACTCTCGAAGTGCTCGTTCTTGGTCCGACTTCAGCCTCCATTGCTGTCGATAAACTGCCCCAGTGCCCTCTTTGATCTCCATTTCATGCTCACCATCAGCTGGTGACCCGATTGGTAATTCTGTCCGAAAAATATCTGAGAATTCCTTCAGCAAATGGTACCCAGGATTATCGGCAAAACTTTTCAAGTCTGTAGTTAGTTGTCGTTGTTGTTTATCTGTGGGTTTCGTTGTTGCAATTGCTGCCGCTGCTACTGCAGCGGAGTACCCATCTTCTTTTAGGACCTCAACATACATTGCGTTGATGGTTGCCTGGGGTATGACAGCTGCGAATTCCACATCTTTTTCCAGAATATCTTTTTGCCGTCTTGAGCGAGATGTGCTTCGTGAATCCCCACTTTGCGCTGTAGTATGCACTACGTTCTGTCGGTAGTTTTAGGATAGCAAACGGGGACTCTCTTGCTTGTTGCCGTTCCGCGTGAATATCGGGTTTCTGTTTCTCCTGAAGTTTCTTTGCTCGCTCAACCTCTCCAATGTACTGCTGCTTGCTGTAAACTTGATCGGTTTCCCAGTCAATGATTGGTAGCGCTGTCCGCTTCCATGGAACTCCTAGCATTAAATCACAACCGTTTGGGATAAAACAAATGTTGAAATCGAACGTGAGAGACTCCATGTCATCCACGTAAATTTTCAGCGTGATGGTTCTATTTGCTACTTGTTCCGTCTTGCCGTTAGCGTAGGATACTGCAAAGAACCCCAAATCGATGACATGATGCTCCCATTTGTTTCGTCGGATAAATTCCTCCGACACACCGCAAAAGTCTGCTCCCTCATCGAAGAATGTTCGACCCTGCGTGTGAGTGTCACCGCGTGTGCAGCCGACATTTTTTCAAATACCGTTTTCCCAGCTGTGTGCCAGCCGCGTTCTTTTGGAAGTAGGCTCGGTTCTCTTCCTTACCTGGGTCAAACACTTGCGACTCTGCATTGGAGGTGGCAGTGTCAGGTCCTGGGATGCCATCCCCAGAACCGCTTAGTTTAAATCACTTTTCAACTTATCCATGTCAGATTTGAGAGAAGACATCATTTTGAGCAGTTGATCCATTCCAACGCTATTGGATGTCGCTGATGTTGTTGTAGCTGCATTGTTTTTCTTGCTCTTTAACCACTTCGGTTGCAGTTCTGGATGCAACATCCAACACTTATCGGGTGTGTGACCTTGTTCCGTGCAGTGCATTGGCGTGCACTTCTGCGTGTCGGTTTTCTTTTCGCCCTTGTTCTGACTCCCCTTGCGGGATTTTCCTCCATCGGCCGAGCCAGCGCTTGCGGATTTCGCTGCACGCTTATTTGACTCTTCAGGCGCTGCACGTGGGTTCATTGTTCGAGCTGCATCGACGAGGTCTTCCAGCGATGTATATTGTTTCGTCTGGAGAAAATTTTGTAAATCCTGCGATTGCAAGCCTTTCTTAAAGAGAATCAGCTTAAACTTGACGGAGACTTCCTCCGTTCGGGCCAGCTGCAAAAACTCTTCAATGTACTCGTCCAGCGAGCGACATCTTTGGGTGCAGTCAAACAATCGTGCCACCCGATCTTCCTCGCGAGACTTGGTGAGAAATCGTTGTCTCATTTTCTTGGCAATTGAGCTCCAGCGCCATTCGCCACTGTATTCCTGCAGTAGCCATGCTTTTGCCTTGCCTTTTGTGTGACTCATCATTAGCTGGCCGACGCGGAAATCAACTTGTGGTTGTCGAAAAATAACTGGAAAGCTCCATACCACGAGATCATATTGAGCACATACACATCAATGTCTTCACTGTCTTCCCCGCCAAATATTGGCGTCTCTTTTGCTTGAAAGTCTTGGCTATCCGATCCTCGAGATCGTTTGCTGAGTATGATGTGGTTCCTTCTGGCATTTTGCCCAGCACATCCCACTCAGGGTACAGCTCGGAATTATCCACTGCATTTGGACCAGCCATAGATGACATGTCCGTAATGGTTGCCCGCAGATCAGCTACTTCTTCACGCTGAGCTTGAGCATCAGATTTCATCTGCTCTATTTCTCCGCGCATTTCGTTTAACTGTCTCGAATGACTCTCCATCGTGGCATAACTTCTGTCCGAAAATTGCTGCATTTGCTGAATTACTTCTTGTAGAAGTTCATGAGTTCGTCCTGCTTGTGCCGTACTCTCGTGGTGACGCCGCTCAACTCGCGTGGCAAACGCCGCCACCGACTCCGTTAAATTTGTTTGGTCCCTTTGTAAGGCATGGAGGGTTTCTTCCAGCCGGGGCAACTTTGTGAGTAGGTCTCGGACTTCGTGCAGTTCGCTCGAATTGAGTCTGGACGTTGTAGCTCCATTGAAGTCGTCGATGTCGACTCCTTCACGATCATTCATCTTGTTGTCTCACACGTAAAGCTCTACTATGTTGTAAATATGGTCGACTCCACTCCAGATAGAACTTATCCGGTGTCGAAGGCCTTTACGGTCACTTTAGCGTTGAGGAAGCGAGTTGGAGAGCAACAGGAAGCTGCTCGACGACAAGATGTAAACGAGATCTTGTGACTGTTGGAGAAAATAACGAAGTGTATTTGCTTTAAACCCCCGCTTTGTGGTTTCTGTTGCTACTTTTGTCCGTTTCAACACCACAGTTCTAATGGGACTGTGACATTTTGACCCCATTGCCGGCTCTTTTGGTGACAGTTCTGCTCGAGTGCATTCCGCTAAAAATCCTGATCTGGGCTGGAAGGCGAACTACATGTTTTGGATTCGCTTCTTCGTCAGTGGCGTGATCGCCAACATGTTGTTAACGTACCAGATAAAGGATTTGGTCAACGGTTTGGAGCTGTCGATGGTACGGTGTCTTGGGATCGGGATGGTTTCGATTACTGTCTACGTCTTGACAACGATGGGAATTGCGAGTGTCTGGGTGCTCCCCGTTCCGTTCGGTATTATCCTGGGCGTGGGGCCTTGCTTTGTGGTTTATCTCTGTGTGCTGTACTGTGCAATCGGCCGCAAGAACTTTGAGGAAAATCCAACGTTGAGAGAAGAGTTAAAATTCCAACTGTACGTCATGGGTGTTCAAGCGATTCTCACCATGATTTATCCAGCATTCAACGGACTCTACGGCCAGGTGGACGCTGTCCATCGAGCAGCTTTAGTGCTTGTCCTTCCAGTCACGAAACTCTTTATGAGAAATGTGGTCGCTTGGACTTGCTCCCACTTGGAGAATACGTTCCCGTCGTGACAGTCTTCTCGGTCGAAGTCTTCAACGCGCTGCACGTGGCTACATGCATGCAGGCCGCAACCTCTGGCTTCGCGAGAATCATAATTGTTGGCCTTGATGCTGTGCATGGTATCGCTGCATTTCGCGATCTAGAAGTCCACACTCGAGCGATTCGAGAGCAGCACTCGCTGTTGGTTAAGACGACGCCGAGCCTGAAGCATTCCTCGGAAGATCTCGTGTCGACAGTCATGTCGACCTGCCAGAACCTCCGCATGTTCCGGACCAAGAAGGGTAAACTAATCCGAGTACGGTCGCCGCTGAAACACTCCGTTGGAACGATCCGAGCCAGCCAATGTAGAGTGCTGGACAAACTGGCAGTTCAGCAGCTCACGTTCGCCAACGTCGAAGCCTCGACTAAAGCCACTCCCAAAACCATCGTCAGCAGCTCTGCAGAGTTTCCTTTGTGTTCCGGATCGTCAGGACGACGATTCTCACAAGCAGAAGCGATACGCGAGCAACTGATGAAGGAGATTCAGCAGGTTGAGATCGTCGAGAACACGCTGCGGGTGCTCTTTCGTTGCGAGTACCTCACGTTGGTTGAATACGTCGAATGTGCTGTGCCGATTCTCTACGGAATTTACTTAAAGGTTTTGTGTCTCCTTCCAACGGAGTATTTCCCACATACTCAAGACATTACGCCGGACCGACTCCAAGCCACACTGACAAATTTGTGCGTTTACGTGGCTTTAGAAGTCGTCTCGTTGGTGGTTATGCATGGTGTGGTGAAGTGCAAACTCGGGTTATCTTCGCTCTACCTGCTAGCATTTGTTCTCGAGACCCACACTGTTCAATTACAGAGTCGACTGTTTGTTTGGATCATATTCATCCTTCAGTTCACATTACAGCACTACAGCGTGGACTTTATTTTCCACTTCGAGTGGGTCCACTGGGATAAATCAACACTATTTAACGAAGAAGTTACGATAATGGTACGTTGATATTGACGCCTACAGGCATGATGAAAACAGTAAGCACAAATATACAATTTAGCAGACACCAAAACTGTCGTACCGTAGTGCAGCAGCGTGAGTTGAAGAATGAAGATAATCCACATGAAGAGATGGCCTTGAATGGTAGCTGCTTCCGTTTCCAGGACATAGGCCAGCTGATAAATCGGCGAGTAGCCAAATCTGCGCTTTAGCATTACGTGGAGACCAAGGAACGACGCAAATTCGAGCAAGCCGTACACGATCAACTGGGCGACGGTCGTCGTCATTTTCTTGTGCGATAAATTCCTTGTATGCGGATAGTAGGCTGCAGTCGGGAGGTGGAATAACCCGGCAAGATAGACGGCATAATGCAGCGGCAGCGCACACTCAACGTACTCTGCCAAAATGACATATTCGCAGTGGAATAAAGCCTGAAGTCCTTCCTCCACACCCTCTTCAGCGCTTGAATCGAGAGTCAACGGACCAGCACCGACCGGCACTAGCGAAGCTCGGCGTAAATTCTCAAGAAGAGAGCGCGAGGGCAGCAGCACTGGACTTGCTTGCGATACTTTCCTTTTCACGGATCGAGAACGTTTGATCTGAGGGGGTTCGGACGGCGGAAGCAGCAACTGAGTCGGAGCAAAAGTGCTAGGAATGAGTGTGCCAGTAGTCAAATGCTTAACACGAACTGGTTTGTTACCCGAATTACCATTTCTTTCGAAATAGCGTGAAATTTCATCCACGATAGGCCCCGCTTTCAACGTTAATGTTTGGTTTGTAGCTGCTACTTGAATTCCTCTCCTTCCAGCGATTTTGTTCAGGAATGTCTTGCTATCTGTCGAAAGAGAAAGTTTAAAAGGAGCGTAGACTTGAACCGGTCCTGAGTACTCGTCCTGCGGTTTACTGAATGCTTCCCGGACCATTGCTGGCATCCCTTCCAGATAGTTGAGAGCGTGATGAAGTCTCCAAATTGTGTTTGCACGCTCGCGGTGCTGCTGAATCACGTGCGTGTGGTAGTAAATGGTGCGCAGAGCCAGCAAAATGTGGAAAACATCCGACGTCATTAACAGGATTGTCGTGAGCACCGACTGCGCCGTCTGCATACAGATGACCACATAAAGCACATTAAACACGTCGACAGTGAAGACAATGATGCTGGCGACGCATTCCTCCAAATGCGGCGACGCCCTTGCGATCATCTGCTTCAGTGTGAATTTTAACGTGGGGAGAACCATCACAAATACTACCTGCTGGAAATCCGAGAGTCGAATGAAAATGGCACTGAAAATGGGGTAGATGACTACCAGCAACAACTGAGCGCCGACCACCGACAAGTGCGCGACAATTTGCTGTCGTAGCTGGGGATTCACCTTGACAATTTGAATCCCGATATTCACCACAAACAGTCCGTTGACAAGCACTACGAAAGGCAGGGCTAAGAGAACCAAACCAAATGGGATGGGGAATCTCCAAGCTGCAGCAATTCCGATGGATAAGCCCGTGTAGAAGACTGAGGTCACAGCGGCCGTGAGGATCGTCCGAGTGTTGGAGATGACGTCGAAATTGATCGCTGCTTTGAAGTGGAACACCATACCAGCGGCAATAACGAAGCACGAGATTGCCATTCGGAGCCACAACGCCCAGTTGGCTTCCCACCCGTCCGGAGGGTCTCGTAGTGGAATGCACTCAAAAATGAACATGGTCAGGAAAGCAGGTACCAGATACAAAACACAGACAGCGAGGACTTGAGTCGTGGACGTTCGTTCATAGTAGTCTTTAAACGCGAGCATTCGCTCGACCGAGTAGTACGGACGGTTGCCAATCTGACTGCGATGCCAAGCTAGTGCCAGCTCATGGTACGTCGTGACAAATACGTCGAGTAAGCCCGTTTCCGTGTCCGAGCGGAAGGAAGAGTCGTCACTGACGGAGGATGCACTCAACGGCTGCACTCGGTGCGTGAAAATCATCCAGAAGGACTCTGTCCATGCAAAATAACAATACCCATGAAGTCCGTATCTTTATCAGTGACACCAGCAGCTATTCTCACCTGGAAGTCCTCAAAGTAGCGGCGATGACGAACTGTTATCAAAACCAACGTCACTCGACGCGAATTTCCTCGGTCTTATTTAAACGGAGCATCGAGATCGACACCTTCATTGGCATGTAACCAAAATTCGTTGTTAGCGACAATAAAAATTGACGGCATGCTGGAGATTCTTACCGCAATGAACCAGCGTCAACGGCACGATGAAGATGACCCAGACGAACAGCAGACTCTGCACCAAGACCACGTGCGTTTCCAGTACAAACGACAGTTGATAAACTGGAGGGTAGCCGAGTCTCCTTTTCATCAAAATATGCAGCCCCACGAAGGACAGAAATTCGAGAGCGCCGTAGACAACCAATTGGACAAGCGTGGACGCCATTTTGGCTGGTGTCAGCGACCGTGTGGACGGATAGTACTTGTGTATTGGCATATGGAACATGCCGAAGAGATACCCGGCGTAGAACATTGGCAGCATACACTCGGCGTATTCGGTCAGGATGACGTACTCACAATGAAAAAGAGCTGGAGTCCTTCCTCAGTTGCTTTCTCGAGGGCAAGACGACGTGGAGCTTCGGCCTGGGATTTTTGACCACGCACGCTGCTGACTTGGCTCAAATTCCCACTTCGATAGAGTTTTGGCACACTAAAACCCTCAATTGAAGCGTCAGCAGACATTGCTGGTGTGATGCTGTTGCTCTTGGCCATAAATTCGAGAGATTGCTCTAGCGATTCTTGTTTCGCTTCTTGTGCTGGAATTGAATTGGTCGTCGGCCCTGAATTTACTGCTGCGATTAAAGTAGCAACTGGTTCATCCACTACTTCCCACATACAACGGAATTCTTCGAGGAAGCTTTTGCTAGGCGGCGAGATCGGCAGCTTGAATGGCGCCGAAATGCGAACCGGTCCTCGGTACGGTTTGCGTCTTGGTTTGCATTTGTTCAGCGACTTGAGCAGCGACAGAATTCTTTCGATAGAGGTGACTTCTTGGTGGCCTCGGAATGAGAGCTTGCGTTCTTCGTCTTTAGGTTCGTTGGTTTGAGCGTAAATGGATTGGAGCACCATAACGATGTGGCAGACGTCGGTAGACATGATCAGCATGGTCGTGAGAGGCGATCGGGCGATCTGCATGCAAATGGAGACGTATAGGACGTTGAAAACGTCGACTGAGAATACGATGACGGCTCCGAGACAGTCTTCCACATGAGTGGACACTCGAGCGATGACCTGCTTCGTCGCGAATTTGATGACGGGCAAGACACAGATGAAGCCAGCTTGCTCGACTCCTGAGAGCTGCAGGAAAATCGCGTTGAAAGTCGGATAGGCGACCACTAGAAGCGACTGCGCTGTGGACGAGATGATGTGCCGAGCCAGTTGGTTCTGAAGCTTGAGGTTGGTCTTCAATACCTGAGGACCAATGCTGATGATAAGTAGACCCATGATGACATTTACGAAAGGAAACACCATCAATACCATCCCAAACGGAATCGGGAACTTCCACGTCGCAGCAAGCAAAATTCCCAACGCAGTGTAAAATACAGCGGAAGCCACAGCGATGTTGAAGCATTGAGCAGTCGACACGGCGCTGTCTTCCAGCACCGCCTTGGCCAACAAGACGATCCCACCGGCCACGATAAAGCTCGATATAAAGACCCGGATACAGAGCGTGTAGTTGGCCTTCCACCCCAGTTCTGGGTCTTTGAGAGGGATACTCGATCAACAGCACGACGACTAAGGCTGGAACTGGAGTGAATGCACACACGAGAAAAGCTCGAGTGGCTGACGTTCGTTCGCAGTAGTCTCGAAATGAGAGCAGTCTCTCGACCGAGTAATGGGATCGATGACCGATCTGGACGTGGTGCCAATGCGCTCTAACTCGACGGAAAAAGGAGACGGTAACCCACAAGAAGCGTCGAAATCCTTGGAGAGACTTGGCATTTCGCTCTCGAGTTTCGAGTTGGGACGGCTGGACCTTATGCGTGGAATTCATTTCGTGTCGAGTTGTGAAGTCGCTTGCTATTTTTTGTCTCGTAACATCAGTCGAAATGGACGTTGAAAACCTTAACTCCCCCACAAACGATTCGGAAGGCTCTGTCAAGAGTGTTCGAGTGAGGATGCGGTACGTAGATATACGTGATGGAATCTCCAAACGCTCCGACGTCTTTGACGTGCTCTGCACCACTTGGCCAAGTTGGCATTGCGAGGTTTGCAGACTCGAGGTGTCAAAACGAGAGCCAATTCCTTCGACACGTGCATAAATGCAATTGAGCACTGCCCTCTTGACGGTCTGTACGTCCACGTCAACATTAATTCCCGACGGACCAGGTGGCAACACGAGTCCCGCAGCCAGAGCTTGCTCTTGAGCCATCCGAATGGCATCGACGAAAAGCTCCACCTTCTTCCTCCATGATCTGGTTGTAGCGGTGTTCATCTCCGTTGCTCTTCGGTACATCCTCCATCAAAGCCGTAGACGCCATCGCCTTGCTGTTCTTTTGAATGTCAAGATGGAAATCAATTTGAAAACGTTGTCGATGAATTGTGACCAGAGGATTGGGTGGTAGTGCTAATGAGAGCGCAGAAAATGAATCAATTCCGGTTGGGCTGCCGTACTTCACTAAACTGAAGCACTACCAGGAGGACAAAACTGTCCCCACAAACTGTTCGGACTTGGTGCAGTGGCAACGACGAGAATGTTCGAGCGTGGAAGTGGCACGTAGACAAACGCGATTGGCAGCGCTCCAGCCACTGCGAAGGTTTTGACACGTTTAATCCATGGGTCCGCGTCCAGCCTGTCCAGCATTATCGGCGTTCGACCATAGTGCTCTTGCGAGCACGGGAGACACGACGTACCAAGGCGATCCGGAGCTCCTTCGGGTCGTGCGTAGTTCAGAACGGCCATTTTGAAGGTCTGGACATCAACTCCAGCTCCAATTCCCAGCGGACCAGGAAGTAGTGGCGCCCCTCCATCAGCTAGAGCTCGATCTTGAGCCGTCCGAATGGCCTCGACAAAGAGCTTCACGTCCTGCCATCTGATCAGCAGCAACGGATTGTCTTCCACATTGACAGCAAGCGTCAGGATCTTGGACAACAGATAATCTTCTCCGTTGGCCTTCAAAACGTCCTCGAACGAAGCCGTCTTTTCATCATCACGCTTCGAACTTGTCGATT
>JAAVTG010000366.1:0-30886 GCA_011947345.1 Phytophthora quininea
CATGGGCAGCCTCCGCTGCCGCCGTAACCTGTGAACTTCGAAAAACCATGACGCGCATTTACAGCCCCCCTCCTTTTGTTCGCTCGCTGGGTCCTCCCTTTCGTCCTGTCCAGAAAAATCTTCTCATCATCGTTCTCGCGCCTGTGCGTGTGGACTTTGCTGGGGTTCTGGCGCAGTCTAGGCTCTTGTAGCTCGACGCAAGAAGCCCCGATCCTCGCGCAGCATCGTTACACTCAACACCACCCACGCAAAATCTCTCAAGCCTGAAGCTCACGTACGCCTTCAACCTCCATCCGTCGTCACCGCATGAATGTATTCTGTCATCGCCCCCTCCTGCTCTGGTGGCCAGTTCTCTAAAAAAAATACTTGCGAGTCCTCGTTGTACGAACGCTTCTTGGAGTGTTTCTCGCCTGACACCAAGTCGTCCAGCCGCATGCCATTGGCCAAGTGCTCGCTCCTTAGCACAAAGCCATTGATTGATTATGGCTCGGCGATCTACTTGTGAAGGCACTCGGCCACCTCCTCCTTACCTGCTTGGTCTCTCGTAGCCCGGGTTTTGGAGCGAGGCATTGTCACTCTGACTACCCATCCTGCATCTCGTTGCTGCGCGGCGGCAGCAGCACTGTACGTG
Source organism: Phytophthora quininea (assembly GCA_011947345.1). Lineage (NCBI taxonomy): Eukaryota > Oomycota > Peronosporomycetes > Peronosporales > Peronosporaceae > Phytophthora > Phytophthora quininea. The sequence goes on from JAAVTG010000366.1 coordinate 632, forward strand.
ACGCCTTCAAGGCAAATCGAACTCTCTGTTGCGTCCTACCGTATTGCGAATGAAATACGAGTACAGCATGCCATTTCCTGCCAATATGGCGAGTGCTGAAGCCTTCAGCATTCAACACCTACAAAAGCCTCGTCTACCGATGCAAGGTCAGCTCTATTTTGCCGATCAATGGCGGACATTCCAAGTACACGCGCAACTGCCTTCATTTCGCAGCGGTCCCTGCAGATGACGGCAGGTTGCTGCAACATGGCATGTATTTACTGTAATTTTCTCCTTCCCCAAAACGGCAAGCTACCATCACAAAAACAAGCATGTTATGATTGTTGACGCGTCACTCGATCCTGAGCTGCGATTATAATGTAGTGCGGGCTTGCATGGTGGGGCCTGCTTACTCCAGATGAGATTTGGGCTCACATCAAGATTTTAATCTCGAGGTTAATGGCAACCTTGCTGCTGATCGCCCGCAGGTAAAAACATGAAATCAATCCAGGTTGCGGTTCGTTTCGGTCCAAGAAGCTTCAACCACGCCCTGCAGATCATCAATAACGCCAGGCTCGCGTCTTGCTAGTCCGCTGTTGGCCCAAGTCCCTCGGACCTGGCACGGAGAAGGTCGCTTCGTAGTTTCATTTTTCAATTCGCTGCCTTCTGTCCAAGTCCCCGACAACCAAGAAGAACTCGCATCAAGATCCTCAAGTCGTGGCTATCTGCCGTGAGCTACACGGTTTTAAGCCTGGCCGTTATCAGCAGCAGCGCTGCTGCCGATGAATGGGACGCCCGTGTCGACGAGATCATGGCCAACTTCACCAACGTCGATCTCGTCGGCCAAATGACTGAGATTGGTGCCTACGGACTGCTCAACTCATCGTACGGTCTGGACGATGACATCGTACGTGGCTACGCTAAGTACCATGTCGGCTCCTACCTGGGCCTGCCCTTGTCAATCTCGGGCGAAATCGACGGCAAGTGGGGTATGACGACGGCTGAAATGCGCGCCTTCGTGCAGCGTATCCAGGAGATCGCCATGTAGGAAAATGGAGGCCACCAGATGATTTACGGTGTCGATGCAGCTCACGGCAATGCCATGGTAACAGACACGGTGTACTTCGGTCAACAGACTACGACTTGATGAACTCGTACTTCCCGCCGTACAAGGCCGCTGTGGATGCCGGTCTGCTGGCAGGCATGGAGAACTACATCTCCGTCAATGGCGTCCCCGTCGTCGAGAATACCAAGTTGCTGAAGACTCTTCTGCGCGACGACTTGGGCTTCGAGGGTCTCATGGTGACAGACTACCAGGAAATTAACCACATGACGGAGTTCCACCGCACTGCACGCAACACGGACGAAGCCACCAAGTTCTCCCTTGAGCGCACGTCGATCGATATGAGCATGGTTGCTTCCGACTTGTCATTCACCAACGGATCGTACAAGTTGATCGAGGAAAACCCCGCTATCGTGGATCGTCTCAAAGAATCGGTTCGCCGCATCATTAAGACGAAGCTCAAGCTGGGTCTGTACGAAAACCCTATGCACGGTGTTCGAAGGCCGTCCGCGACTACTGGGCAACCTCCCGGAGAACGTGCACGCCGTCTTGAACGCAATGCTCTCTTGTGAGCAGGGCGGCAAGGCTGTGGCCGAGATCATCTACGGCGACGTGAACCCCAGCGGCCGCATGCCGATCACTTACCAGAAGTACTCTGGCAACGTCTTGATCTCGTACCGCCACCGCGTGAGCACTCAGTGCGCCGACAGCGACTACTGCGAGCCGCAGTGGACGTTCGGCCACGGTCTCAGCTACACCAACTTCACCTACTCCGACATGGCCCTCAGCACCACCAACGTCACCTCCAGCTCCGACTCGGTCAACGTGTCCGTCACCGTCACCAACTCGGGCAGCGTGGCCGGCAAGGAGACCGTGATGCTGTTCCTCACGCAGCCGTACCGTTCCATCTCGGTGCCGGAGGTGAAGCAGCTCAAGAAGTTCCAGAAGATCGAGCTGGAGGCCGGTGCCTCTCAGACGGTGGAGTTCGAGCTGACCGCCGCCGACTGGAGCGTGTACTACCCTCAGATCGGCAAGGGTCTGAAGCTGGTGGCGGAGTAACTACTTTTCTGTTCCCGTGTTTGTCGACCACCGGAATATAAGCCCACCACGATTTGTAAACGAATTTTTGTGGCCGCCATCGCTTTCTCCTCCATGTTGATCCGTAGCGCCGCTCGCCGCTTGCGGGTCTTCCCCGAGGCTTCCTCGTGCGCCTGCTCCTTCTCCAGTAAGCGCCGCTTTCGCCCCGACACTCCGACTCGCTCCTCGTCAGGCCAGAAGCAGCGGCAGCAGCTCAACCGGCTGCGAGAGGCGCTAGCCAGTGACACCCTCGCCCAACTCCCTGTTCCAGTTACCGCAGTCAGCAGCCATGTCATAGAAGCCACTGCTGCAAACGACCGGGAGTCCAGGAGGAGACAGAAGGAGTTCGCGCGCATGCTGCGCCAGAAACAAGCCAAACACGAGCGCGTCAAGCACCTGCCGCTCTTTCGAAAGGACTCTCCATTGTTCCGTTGCTTCGGGAGAGGACGCTGGGGGACTACGACAACCTACCGACCGCCAACTTCGATGGATCCATCGCCGTCATCCACTCGGAGTTGGAGGAGGCCCAGTACGCAGAGTATTTGAGGCAGCAGAAGGTCGTGGGCGTGGACACGGAGGCCAGGCCAGACTTCCACCCGCTCAAGGGCAAGCAGGGCAACCCCGTGTGTTTGATCCAGATCAGTACACTAGAACGAGCCTTTATCTACAGGTTGAAGCGAGGCGAACCGCTGCCGCCGGTGCTGCAGGAGTTGTTTGCAGACCCGGGTGTCATCAAGGTCGGTCACTCGTTGACAGACGATTTCCGCCAACTGAAAGCATCGAAGCTTGTTCAGGCGGTCAACTGCACAGTGGATACGCTGTATATCACGCACAAGTTGGGGTGCAAGCGACCAGGACTCAAAACCGCGTGCCAGGTTTTCTTAGGCGGAAATATCGCCAAGGAGATGCAGGTCTCGGACTGGGAAGCACCCGTACTGAGTGAAGCGCAGATCAAGTACGCTGCGACAGACGCCTGGGCACCATTGAGAGGTTTGTAATGACAATGCTTGGGGTTGTTAGAGTAGAATATTCACCTGTTGTGTTTTGTGGTGCAGTTTTGCTGGCGATGATCCAGATGAAGGACACGAAAGTACTGCTTCGTACGAAAAGCTACAACTCCTCAGCTCGAACGGTTGTGAACGAGGACCATGACGCTCTGTTAGGCAAGTTGCTCTCGTTCGCGCTTCAACACCAGGTACCACGAATGCATCAATAAGTTTTTCGATCATACAGAAGAGGGATATCGCGGGTGGTGGAATCGAACTGGATGCGGGGGCCTGGTCTCCATTTGCAATGACACCCAATATGCCATGGAGAGCTTAGTGCGTTCATTATAACTCGAACTATCGCGGTGCTTCAGCCTCGCCACTCAAAAAGGGATGTTGCAACAATTCGGTAGTCGATGCACGGGTGTCGGGGTTTTTGTCGAAGCAGCGAAGCAAGAAGTCATGCCCCACGGGAGACAGCTGAGCCGGGAATTCCGGGATCGTGGTCGCCGATGCGATGTGGAACATGGCGGTGAGCGGGTTCGACAGAGTTTCCTGTTGTTCACGTGTTAGCTACGTCAGTCAAGAGGCGAAATCGTCCGCTGCCACGGTAAAGAGCATACCCACGGCGGCCTCCCCGTGGCCATTTCAATCGCAATGCAGCCGATCCCCCAGACATCTGCCTTCCGCCACGAATCTGCCCCTTTTCAGCTCGAACAAGCTCCGGTGCCATCCAGAACGGCGAGCCCAAGCCTTCTCGCACAGACCTAAGAAGTCTCTGAGTTTAGCTAGACTCAAGGCCCAGCAAAGACCCGGCAAACGCACCTCGCGGTCTCCAATGCGTGCTCCTTTTCGCTTCCGTTTCCTCGACTGCGTCCGACGACTCGAGCACAGAAGCTAACTTGGCTGTCCCGAAGTCTGCAATTTTGACGCCGCCATGGTCATCGTCCGCCAATAACAAGTTGGCGCACTTGAGGTCACGGTGCGCAATCCCCAAGGCGTGCAGGTGATCCACTCCACGCACCACGTCGCGTAGGTAACTGCGCACCATGTCCTCCTCAAACGCCCCAAACTCCTTCAGCAGTCTGCATTGACACATGACATGCATAGCAGAACCATATCCCGTTACGAGGCATGCGACGGACATCTCGGCAGCTCCGTCCTCACGTACTTGCTCAACGAACCGGCGGGGAGGTACTCCATGAACATGTTGACGGTCGGTCCGTAGCGCTCTGCCGCGAAACATGATGACGACGGCAGCTTGAGAGGTTGCTAACACATCGGTGGAGGAGTATGCGTATGTGTAGCACGCACCACTGCCGATGAAGCGCACGATGTTGCGGTGGTCGTGGCGCTGTAGCAGCTCCAGGATTCGAAGCTCGCGCTCGATTTGTTCCCAGTTTTGAACGCGCTGAAGTGAGAGAGCTCACATCGTTGCCCAGCTCGAGTTCCTCCTGGATGAAGACCTGCTTGACCGCCAGCAGCTCGGCGCTGCTCGAACGTCAAAATGGCGAACAAATGCGAAATCTCGTTGCACCGCACGGCACCTTGGCAAACGCAGTGCCGCCGAGACCTGTCCGAAGCGGCCGCTGCCGACGCTGGGACCCTTTTGCCACACGACCGTCCTTCGACGCAGTATCAGGCGATGGCATTCGCATACAGATGGAGGAGCCCACGTACTCGGCTGGCAGCAGCGAGAGCTGTAATAACGCAGCGGCGCCCTGCTCCTTGCCTTGCATTGACAAGTAAAGTCAAGGACGCTTCAATTTCAGGAGTCGCGCCACAAGATCCGAAGATGGAGAATTGGTGTGTTCAAGTCCATTCGCAGCTTTCTCTACATGACACTCATTTATTTTTTTGTCTGCACTCGCAGGTACTGTGCCCCTCCCTTTACCATGGGACCTCGAACGTGCCATACGGATACTCGCCAGTGCTCAGCGTGAAGTTCGAGCAGAGCGATCTGCGGATGGCCGTCTCGTTGTACACGTCGCAGGGCTTGATGGCCACCCAGAACTCCGAGTCCTCGGCCACGGGCTTCAGCCCCTTGCCGATCTGCGGGTAGTAGACGCTCCAGTCGTCGGCCGTGAGCGTGAACTGCACGGTCTGGGTCTGGCCCACGTCGAGGCTGATCTTGTCGAACTTCTTGAGCTGCTTCATCTCCGGCACGTTGAGCGACCGGAACGGCTGGATCAGGAACAACATCACCGTCTCCTTGCCGGCCATGGAGCCTGAGTTCGTCACGTCCACAGACACGGTGATCGAGTCCGACGAAGTCTGGACGGTGTCCTTGCTCAGCGTCACGGCCGAGTACGTGAAGTTGGTGTAGCTGAGTCCCGTGCCAAAGTCCCATTCGTTGTCGCAGTAGTACGGCACCTCATTCGAGTCCTCGCACATGGTGGTCACGGCGTGGTTGTACACCATCTCGACGTTGGCGGGGCGCTTCGGGTACGTGATCGGCAGGCGGCCGCTGGGTTCACGTCGCCGTAGATGATCTCGGCCACCGCCTGGCCGCCCATTTCACAAGCGAGCAAACCGTCGATGACAGCGTACACCTTTTCGGGCAGGTCGCCAAGCAGACGCGGGCGGCCTTCGAACAGCACGACAATCACCTTGGTTCCAGTGGCAGCAAGCGCCTCGACATACTGGATTTGACCGGCCGGAAGAGCTAGGTCTTCGATGTCACCGGGCTTTTCGGCGTACGGACCCTCGCCAATTACCGCAATCGTGTACTCGGCCGTCTTGGCGTATTCCTTGGCGGTCTCCAAGTCGGACTCCGTGTACGTTCCGTCAAAGTGCAGGCCGTTGAAGTACGAGACGCTGCTGCTGTTACCGGTGATCGTTTCGATGTTTTCCTTCACCGTGGAGCCGAGCGGGAACAAATCGTTCATTCCCGAGTAGCCCTGCCATTCGATGGTCCAGCCACCGCACTGCAGACCGATGTCATCAGCGGCGTGGCCCGTCAGGAAGACCGACGCGCCCTCGGACAGAGGCAGCGTGCTGTCGTTGTTTTGCAGAAGCACGACCGACTCGCGAGCCAACTCCAGGGCGATGGCTGTGTCGTTCTCGTTGCCGACGAGCTCGACATTGGACTCGCCCGGTAGCGGATTGTCGTACAGACCGAGCTGCAATTTCAGCTTGACCACTCGGCGAGCAGATGCCTTGACACGAGCCAAGTATTGCGGGCTCTGTTCCAGCAGTGCCTTTGTGCCGTTCATGAAGCTGTCGTCTGTGGCAATCATACTCATATCGACGGATGCGCGCGTGAGGGAAATGCGAGTAGCCTCGTCGTACGTGCGGGCGATACGATGGAAGTCCTTGAGCTGGTCGATCTCTGCGTAATCCGTCACCATCATGCCGTCCCAGCCGAGGTCGTCGCGCAGCAGAGCGTTCATGAGCTTGGTGTTTGACACGAGAGGAACACCGTTGACGGAAATGTAGTTCTCCATGGCGCTGAGGACCCCAGCGTCGACGGCCGACTTGAACGGCGGCAAGAAGTAGTTGAGGAGATCGTAGTCCGACACTTGCACTGCGTCCTTGTCGTGGCCACTTGGGGTCTTTGTGTACACGATCCAGTGCTTCATGCAAGCAGCGGAGGTGCCGTTGCTCTGAAGCCCACGGACGATCGCATCAGCCATGACAGAGTCAAGGTACGGGTCTTCCCCGAACGTCTCGAACGTACGGGGCCACAGCGGGTTGCGTGAAATGCCAAGAATCGGACCGAAGATCCACGGGATGCCAGCAGCAAGGGTGTCACGGGCGGTGATTCTGCCCTGCTCGTACACCAAGTCAGGTCGAAACGAGGCGGCCGCGTTGATCTGCTGGCCGAACAGAGTGGCGCCACGCACAAAGATGGCGCCGTGAACGGAGTCGACGCCGTAGATCATCGGATGGCCGCCGTTCTCCTCCATCGTAATCTCCTGAATCCTCGTCACCACCTCGCGCCACTTTTCAGCTGTCCAGAGGTAGGTGCCGTTGATGGGGCCGTTCGTCAATGGGCTGTTCAGGTACGAGCCGACTCGCATCTTGGCGTACTTGCGCACCACGTCTTCATCGAGCGCAAGGTCGTCGGTCATGAGCACCGAAACATCGATCTGCGCCATTTGACCGATGAGATCCTCCGTGCTGAAGGAGTCGACGATGGTATCCGCGCGGTCATCCCACTGGTCGGCGGCGACGTACTGGTGGGACGAGAGACCCAAAGCCGCGCAGAACACTGGGGTGAACCAGGACTTGAGCATCTTCGTGGGTCGCTTGAAACTTGACAAGCAAATTGGAAAGTGAGCAGTCTTCAGTCGGGTGACGCTGTGGGGTGAAGTACCATGGACCTTTGACTGCGTAGGGGAGCAGTTGAGACCGAGCGGTCCGTCTCACCCAACGCGGGGCGGGGATGGTTGCGATCTGTGCCCTCCAGTGGTGCCCTCCAGGCATCTTCAACTTGGAGGCAGACACTCGCTCGAGTCGAAATAATCCGCGCGAGCAGAAACGGAAGCATGCTTACTCGACTATGTCTAGTGCTGGGATGCCGTCCACACTCTCTTAAGGAAGCATTTGTGTCATGGAAGAATAGACATGCCCGGAGAACTAGAGATACAAAAATTACGTTGGAATGTCATCGGGGTCAAGGCAACAACGGACTCGTGCGTGTCGGTCCAGGGCTGCTTCGTTCAGCCAGCTGGCTATCTTCGCTGATCAATTCGCAGCGTTTGTGTCACTTCAAACACCGAAATGCAAAACTGAAGTTGCCGCTGTCAAAATGACTGTGCCATTAAATCCTCTGCTTTCAACCACACCAGCCAAGCACACCACTGATCGAGTGATGAATGCAAAAGACACGGAAAAATGGTGTTCAAAAGGTGGCAAAATGTCGGATACTTTTTTAAGCAAAGCTTAGATTTACTCCGCCACCAGCGAGCCGAACGGGTACTCGCCCGTGGACAGCGTGAACGTCGCGCACAGCGGGCTCGCCGCAGCAGTCTCGTTGTACACGTCGCAGTCCGTCTCCGGCTTGATCGCCACCACGTAATCGGCGTCCTCCGCCACCAGCTTCAGACCCTTGCCGATCTGAGGGTAGTACACGCTCCAGTCGGCGGCGGTCAGCTCGAACTCCACCGTCTGAGAGGCACCGGCCTCCAGCTCGATCTTCTGGAACTTCTTGAGCTGCTTCACCTCCGGCACCGAGATGGAACGGTACGGCTGCGTGAGGAACAGCATCACGGTCTCCTTGCCGGCCACGCTGCCCGAGTTGGTGACGGTGACGGACACGTTGACCGAGTCGGAGCTGGAGGTGACGTTGGTGGTGCTGAGGGCCATGTCGGAGTAGGTGAAGTTGGTGTAGCTGAGACCGTGGCCGAACGTCCACTGCGGCTCGCAGTAGTCGCTGTCGGCGCACTGAGTGCTCACGCGGTGGCGGTACGAGATCAAGACGTTGCCAGAGTACTTCTGGTAAGTGATCGGCAGGCGGCCGCTGGGGTTCACGTCGCCGTAGATGATCTCGGCCACAGCCTTGCCGCCCTGCTCACAAGAGAGCATTGCGTTCAAGACGGCGTGCACGTTCTCCGGGAGGTTGCCCAGAAGTCGCGGACGGCCTTCGAACAGCACCACAATCACCTTCGTTCCGGTCGAAGCGAGCTCTTTCACGTACTCGATCTGTCCGACAGGCAGCTTGAGGTCGTTGATATCGCCAGGCTTTTCTTCGTACGTGTGCTCTCCGATGACAGCAATTGTGTACTCCGCCTTGCTGGCGTGTTCCTTCGCGGTGGCCAGGTCGGCCTCGGTGTAGTAGCCTGATGCATTCAAACCGTTGAAGTACACGAAGGAGTTGTTGCCAGTGATGGCCTTGAAGCCTTGCTTGACGGAGTAGCCGTGCTGGAACGCCTCGTTGCCGTCGACACCCTGGACTTGAACAGACAGCCCACCGCACTGATACCCGCTGTTGTCGGCGCTGTGGCCTGTCAAGAAGACCGATGCGTTCTTCGAAAGGGGCAAAGTGCTGTCGTTATTCTGCAGCAGCACAATGGACTCGCGTGCCATGTCGAGTGCAGTGGCAATGTCGTCGTCATTGCCTACCAAAGCGAGATAGTCCTCGCCAGGCATTGGATTGTCATAGAGACCGAGCTTGAGCTTGAGCTTGATGATGCGCCTCACAGACTCTTTCAACCTGTCGAGGATCTCCTGGCTCTCATCGATGAGCTTGTTCGTTCCGTTGGTGAATGTCAGACCTGATGCCACCATACTCATGTCGATGGACGTTCGTTCCAGGGAGAACATCGTGGCCTCGTCCGTCGAACGCGCAGTTCGGTGGAAGGTATTGAGGTGGTCAATCTCTTGGTAATCTGTCACCATCATACCCTCAAAGCCAACGTCGTCTCGAAGGAGTGTCTTCAGCAGTTTCGTGTTCTCCACCATAGGGACGCCGTTCACCGAGATGTAGTTCTCCATGCCAGTCAACAAACCTGCGTCGATAGCAGCTTTGAATGATGGGAAGTACGAGTTCATCAGATCAAAGTCTGAGATCTCGACACCATCCTTGTCGTGCCCGGTGGGGGTCCACGAGTAACCAATCCAGTGCTTCATGCACGCAGCCGTCTTGTTGTTGCTCTGCATGCCGCTGATGATGGCGGCCCCCATGACGGAGGCAAGGTGCGGGTCTTCGCCAAAGTCTCGTAGGTACGCGGCCACAGAGGGTTGTGCATGAGGTCGAGAACAGGACCAAAAACCCACGGAATACCGGCAGCCAGCGTATCACGCGCATTGATGCGGCCTTCCTCGTACACCAGATCCGGGTTGAATGTGGCCGCCGCGTTGATGGGGTGGCTGAAGTACACGGTGTCCAGCACCATGGCGTTCCCGTGGACTGCATCGGTGCCATAAATGATCGGGTGACCGCCATTCTCCTCCATGGCGATCTTCTGGATGCGGCCCACGAACTCGCGCATTTGCGCCGTCGTCCAGCCCCACGTGCCGTTCACTTGGCCCAAATCCGACATTGGCGGGCTGAGATACGACCCCGCATGCAGTTTGGCGTACTCGAACTGCGTCCTCATCCAGTTGGTACGTCGCGTTGAGCAAACCGTACGACGCGATTTGCGTCATCTGACCCACGATGTCCAACGTCGTGAAGTTTGCCATGATTTCGTCGACCTTGCCATCCCATTCATCTGCAGCAGTGAAGTGGTCGCCGTTGGAGATGACCAGACTCAGTGTCATGTAGCACGCAGCGGAAAGCCACGACGTGAGCATTCTGGAGCGTGTGGTGTTTCGGTTCGTCTTCTTGTTCTTGGTGGAGTGCGAGGACGAAGGCAAATTGCAAAGTGGGCAAACTGGGACTCATCGAGCGCGGAGCAAGGACAGCGATCTTCAGATCGCGGACTTGATTGAAGATTTACGTTATCCGGGTGTGTGAGTCAGACACACAGCAGTACCAGTGGCTTGCGAGTCGTCCGGACCACTCGATAGTACATGTGAACTTCAAGTTGCCGTCATTTTCACAGTGATGCAATCGTGTTTCCGTCATTTGGAGCGCAGACGCAATATCGCGCATGTGCTTTGCGTTTCTAACCTGATCGAAAAGATCGACACTTGGTGCTTGGTTCAGATCGGAAGTCTGATGGGCGAGTTAAAACCTTGAAAATGCTGACACAACAACAGAGTACGTTGTCATACGTTTGGGGAGAAATTTCTATGGCAAACGTTGAAACTATCGAGTCACATTACAGTTTTGTTGTTCAATGCCTTCATACTACTAGAGAGAAAATGCTTTCTATTTGGTCTAGTACGAAGACATATCATCCAGGTATGCATGCCCTGCCGTGGGCTGTGGAGAACACAGTACTGAGAGCCTTCCATAAGTCGATTTGTTAGTGTAACAACGACTACGTTTCGTACACGCACTGGGGCATTGTGGCTACGGGCCAAAGCAGAGCAAGGTGCCGAATGGTAGCCCAAAGGGATAGTGGGGGTTAAAATCCTGACGAGGGCAAAGGCTCTGATTGTCGCCAGTTGGCTCGTGCGGCGACAAAACTGAAATGGCCAAAGAGACGGTCGAGGATGACAACGGTAAGACACTATCATCTATCTCGTGAGCTAGTTAACTTGGAGGTGAAATGCCTTCCTCTAACAGGAAACAAATCAACCGCCAGCGGACACCTTCTGACAAAACTGCCAAAACAACTATACTATTTTTATTTGTGTAATCATGTGACGGGGTACCGTCACACGGTCGCCGTGCGCCACGGCGACCAATTAGATTAGCTCTTAGTTTTGTTGGCTCACGGCGCCCGAAGTCGGGCGCCACACAGATTGAATAGCCAGAGTTAAATTCCCCACAAGCACCGCCCCGTTACATCTGGTAGCACTTCGTAGTCCGCCCACACGACCATGAACGTGAACGACGCTTCCAATTTCAACGAAGGGGCTGGTGCCCTTGAGCACGCCAGCTTCCCCACTTATCCGTGTTTGAGTGGGAGGCGCTACACCGCCTCGCTGCGGTCTCCGGAGAAGGAGTCATCAAGACGTTGCTGACTGCTGGAACGGAGACTGCCCAACGCCTGGCTGCTCATGAGTTCATGGCGCGTGAGCTCGCTGACCTGCGTCAGCGTGCGACGACTCCCACGCCGACCAAGAACAAGAACGACATCGTGAAGCTCGATGTCTCCACCTACAGTGGTGACGGCGACGCTCGCCTCCAGCTGAATCGCTGGTTCTGTGAGATCGACATCGCGATCGAAGCTCGGCAGTTGTCTACCGAGTTTGCTCGTACCCGGTTCCTATTGTCCAAGTTGACGGGGAAGGCCAAGGAATGGGCGCTCGGCAAACTTGTCGCCGACTCCTCCTGCTTCTCGACGATGGAGTCGCTCAAGGCAGACCTCCGCCTGGCCTTCGAGCCCCCTCAAGACGAGCGTGTCCAACGCTCGGCTTTTCTGTCACTCAAGCAGGGACGGCTGTCCATGCTCGAATACATTCAGCGGGCACGACACCTGGTGTCGTGCATCACGACGAATCCGGTGGACATGGCGACTCAAGTCCATGTCTTCATCTCTGGTATGAACGCTGGCTACCAGCGTTTCTACCTGACCAGGAAGACGCCAGGGTCCCTTGAAGAAGCCTTCGAGACAGCACTACGTGAAGATTACAGCGTGTCCGCTTCCGAGGCGTTCTCCCTCGCTACCCCTTCCGTCACGGAGCCTGAGCCCATGGAGCTTGACGCCATTCAGGATTACCACGGGCGCCGACGATCCGGTCCGGCGCCAACGTCGTCCACCCGACCGCCTCTGGCGGGCCCTAGTCGAGGCACTCGGCCCATGCGGTGCTTCCGCTGTCGCAAGCTTGGACATCGCGCGGCTGTGTGCCGCGCTCCCGCTCGGTCTTGGCGCATGTTGTCGCCGAAGACGCTGACGGTATCGTCGCCGAGTCAAAAATGGCGACAACCAGTAGGCGCGGGGCGCCCTACTGGTCGTGGAAGGAGCGACGGCTCTCTGGTGGCAGAGCCTCCTCCTAGCCCTTCCGTGCTTCGTGCACAACTATTTGCCACCACCTCCGGCAGCGACACGAGACTGATTGTCCTCAATGTTCACGTTGATGGTGCGAAGCGGCCGCTTCGCGCGCTGCTGGATTCGGGCGCGACGAACAACTTCGTTCGCGCCGAGAGTTTGTCGGTGCTACCGGCGGACCTGAGCCTTCGCGAAGGTCCGGGGAGATGATCGTGAAATACGCCGATGGCAAGCCACGGCGTACGCCGCGGCGCTCTACGACCTTCACGTACGAGTTCGACGGATTCCGAAGCTCCGAAGAGTTCCTCGTGATCGAGCTGAGTGGCTCGTTCGATTGCGTCTTCGGCATCCCATGGCTCGCCCGTCACCAGCCTGAGATTAACTGGCTGACCGGCACGGTCCGCCCACGTGACATCGACGTGAATGCAGTCCTGGCGTTCTTGCGCGGAACGCCGAACCGATGGCCGCATGTTGCAGTCATGGACTCCGACTCCATGACCCATGCCGCACCTGAAGTGGGCGATGGCCCTTCGTGTGCGGCATGCGAGCACGCATCCTGCGCCGGTCTTGAGCAGGTGCCTCAAGACGTGTCTGACGTGGTCGAGCATGGGTTCCCACGTCCCGATGAGCAGTGGCTCTCGACGGCGGACAACAACGTGGTCGAACAGGGGTTCCCACACCCGGATGAGCAGCGGCTCTCCGTTGACGATAAACAAGAAGATGTGGTTGAGCGTGGCCTCCCACGCGCGGTCGAGCAGGGACTCCCGCATGTGGTCGAGCAGGAGCTCTCTGATGAAGTTGACGCCGATGTCGTGTCCCGGCGTCTGAATACAGCAGACTTGGTCGAGCGTGGTCTCCCACTGCCTGCTACCGATGCGTTCACCCGGCCAGTCCGTCGCCGTGGGCGCCGCCAGCCTCGGCGTCCCCGCGCTCCTCCGAGCGAGTCAGACACATCTGACTCCGAGGTTATCTCTGTTCTGGTGCGAGATGACGCGGCGACGAACCCGCGCACGCGCGACGTCGAGGTCGCACGTCCTCCGTGCGACGCACCCGAGATCACCAAGTTGCCTGGTCTGTCGTGGAAACACTTCCTCCACGACTTGAAACATGGTGAGATCGAGCAGGTTTGCATGATCGTCGCGGACAACTCCGCGACCATCACGGCTGTCGATATTGACGCTGGCGACCAAGCCTTCGATGCCCGGAAACGCCCGCAAGGCGCTGAGCCTAAGTCTGCCCGCGAAGCCCGCTACTTGGCTCAGTCGTTACCGGCACTTGAAGCCGCTGGTAACCCAGTTGCTCCGCTGGTTCGCGAGTTCATCGACATCTTCCCCGACAAGGTTCCGGCTGAACTCCCCCGATCGTGGTGTTCGACACGAAATTGATCTCGTTCCCGGATCGAAGTACTGTGTGACGCGACAATGGCCGCTTCCCGCGACCAAGTCGAAGCAATTGATGCGTTCTTCGAGGGTCGCCGGCAAGCCGGCCACGTCCGTGAAAGCCTCTCTCCACACTCCAGTCCTACGTTCTGTGTGAAGAAGGCGACGGGCGGTTGGCGCATTGTCCACGCCTTCAACAAGCTCAATGACGCCACCATCCCAGCACAAACGCCGATCCCACGGAAGGACATGGTGCTCGACACTATGTCTGGCAGCACCGTGTACAGTGCTATCGACCTGATGGATGGCTTCTACCAAATCTTGATGCGTGAAGAAGACGTGCCGTTAACCGCGGTCAGCACGCCCAGCGGAATGTTGTGGGAATGGCTCGTGATGCCGCAGGGGCTCAAGAACGCCCCTGCCACATTCAACCGCATGGTGTCCAATCTTCTTCGCCCGTATCGAGACTTCGCGCCCAGCTACTTCGACGACATCTTCATTCACAGTCGTGCCGAGAGCGGCACGACGGACGTCGACATCCACCTTCAACACCTCCGCAAGGTGTTCGAGGTGATGCGGGAAAACAAGCTGTACGCCAACTTGAAGAAATGCATCTTCTGCGCTCCCGAGATCCCGGTACTCGGGAGCTACGTCAGCAAAGACGGCGTTCGAGCTGACCCGGAGAAGATCGCGGCGATCTGCTCTTGGCCAACCCCGCTGGACCAGAAGCAGCTCCGGCAGTGGCTCGGACTCGCCACTTATCTCCACCACTACTCGAAGAACTTCGCTTCGACTGTTCGGCCGCTGTCGCAACTCCTGAAAGCCGACGCCACGTGGTCGTGGCGCCCCGAGCACCAAGCAGCCTTCGACGCGGTGAAGACAAGCTTATCCACCGCGCCAGTCCTAATGCTCCCGGACCACTCGAAGTCTTTTCACGTGGTGTGTGACGCGAGCGACTTCGCGATCGGTTGCGCCTTGATGCAGTTCGACGACACTGGTCGCGAACGAGTGGTGAGCTACCAGTCGCGTCAACTGAAGCCTGCGGAGCGGAATTATCCAGTCCACGACAAGGAGCTGTTGGCGATGCGATACGCCCTCATCAAGTTCCGCGTGTATCTCTTGGGCGAGCAGACCTTCGTGGTCTACACGGATCACGCGTCGCTGCGGACAGCGACCAAGAGTCCCCACTTGTCCCAGCGCATGGCGCGTTGGCTGTCGCTCTTCTCGGAGTACAACTTCGTCGTTCACTACAAGCCGGGCAAGACCAACATCCTTGCCGACGCACTCTCGCGTCGCCCAGATTACGTGCAATCGGGTCGCCATGCGATTGGCGACGAGGATGACGACGAATGCGCAATGTGCACCGCTGATGACATCGCTGCTGTTGAAGTCGCAGCGTCCACTCCGCTCCGCAACCTGATCGCGGCCGCGTACGAGTCGGACGCAGCGTGCTCCGAATTGATTAAGTACCTGAGAGAACCATCAGACGCGGCGCGGCGCCGCTTGTCCCTTCGCAGTCGCGCCCGTGTTGACCGCTACAGTCTCGATGGGGATCTGCTGACCTTCCGCGTCGATCGCGCGGACCCGCCACGCATAGTCGTCCCGCTTGACGACGACCTCAGAGCCCGACTGATCCATGAGTTTCACGATACCCCTAGCGGCGGCCACCTCGGACGCGAGAAAACATTCGCGTCACTATCGCGCGACTTCTACTGGCCACACATGTACAAGTGGGTACGCAAGTGGGTCCGCTCCTGTGAAGCGTGCCAGCGCGTCAAGCCGTCGCCGTCGAAGCGAGCCCCGCTTCGACCTCTTCCAGTCGCGACGGGTCCGTGGACATCGGTCAGCATGGATTTCGTCTTTGGTCTGCCGCGAGATACTCAGGGCCGCACAGGCATACTTGTTTTCGTCGACCGATTTAGCAAGATGGCCCACCTTGCTCCCGTTGCCTCATCGATCACCGCGTCTCAGTCGGCGGCGCTGTTTCTCGACACAGTGTATCGCCACCATGGACTTCCATCCTCAATTGTATCCGATCGAGACCCGCGTTTTACTGCAGCTTTCTGGACGGAACTCTTCAAACTTGTCGGGACGCGGTTGGCGATGTCCACCGCGTCACATCCTGAGACCGATGGCCAGACCGAACGAGTTAACCGGGTTGTCGAAGACGTGCTGCGGAGTTACGCCACGTCATTCACGTCATGGAGCTCTTTCCTGCCGATGGTGGAGTTCGCCATCAATAACGCCGTGCACGCGTCAACTGGCCTGACGCCATTCTTCGTCAACTTTGGCCGTCACCCGCGCGTTCCGGCGCTCCTTGGGCTGGAGCGCCCCCTTCCAGTTCAGCTGTCAGGGACCCACGACGTTGCGACCTCCACTTCCACTGGTGTCGCCTCCGCAGCGCCGCACGAGTTGACCACTAACCCCAATGTGAACGCGGTGACCACGAGGTCTTCCACGTGGGACTCCAGCCAGGGTCCTCTTACACGGGCCGCCGCGCGAGCGTCGGCTGCTTCTCCACGAGATGTTGCTGCTTGGACCAGTCGGACGCTGATCAACCCGCGTCCGCGTCGCGCAGCTGAGCTTCGCACTGCACCTGATTCGGTCTCGGCTACTGGGCCTCCGCCGTCAAACTTTGCGCCCAACGCGGCGCCGCAGCGGAGCGACACTGCGGCTGTCCATGAGTTCGTGCAACAGCGCGCGGCGATTGTCCGCTACGTCCGCGACGCGATCGCTGCTGCCGTCGATCGCCAGAAGGAGAATGCGGACCGCAGCGGACGCCGAAACGTGGAAAGGTTCCACGTTGGGGACCAGGTCCTATTATCTACCAATGGGATTTCCCCAACCCTTGTGACGAATCTAGGCGCAAACAAGCTCGCGCCACGGTACATTGGCCCATTCAAGGTGTTAAAGGTCATCGGAGATGCTTATCGGCTACAACTACCATCTGCCCTGCGACTACACCCGACGTTTTACGTCGGTCGTCTGCGCCGCTACCGCCCGGCGTCGATCCCTAGCGATAATCCGGTGCCGCGTGACGCGGCACCCACAACATCTGCCGCAACGCTCGATTCTCCCGCTCCAGCTGCTCCACGCAGCTCTCCAGGCGCTCCAGACGACGCGCCATCGCCCACTCGCGCTCGGTTCCTTCGCGACGGCCCGGCTCCGCTTGTTGATCGCGATGGTAACTTTCGTCACATTGTGGAAGCCATCCTTGATCACGACGACTCCACCGGTAGTCGCAGCGCTCGTCGCTGCGACGGGGATATCCCGAGCTCCCGCCGGTATCTGGTCCGGTGGATTGGACCGCTGGACGACAGCTGGGAGCCGCGGGAGGTGCTGCTAGCGGACGTTCCGGACTGCGTGGAGGCGTACGAGGCAGGCCTTCCACGGGGCGCGACTCCTCGCCGCGCCTAGCCTCGTGCAGCGCTCGCTGGAACAGCCCCACCAGCTTGCGCTCGGCTTCGGAAAGGGGTGTGGCGCTTGTGATGCGCTCCCAAACAGCGTCCACGGTGTCTCTGTCCATGTTCGTACTGCTGCTGTCGCGGGTGGCTCTTTCGATTGTGAAGAGCTCACCAAGCTGTTTGGGATCATCGCAGCTTCAACCTTACGTAGGGGTGGTGTGACGGGGTACCGTCACACGGTCGCCGTGGCGCACGGCGACCAATTAGATTAGCTCTTAGTTTTGTTGGCTCACGGCGCCCGAAGTCGGGCGCCGCACAGATGAATAGCAGAGTTAAATTCCCCACAAGCACCGCCCGTTACAAATCAACTATTCGCTGTGTTTACTCCGCCACCAGCGAGCCGAACGGGTACTCGCCCGTGGACAGCGTGAACGTCGCGCACAGCGGGCTCGCCGCAGCAGTCTCGTTGTACACGTCGCAGTCCGTCTCCGGCTTGATCGCCACCACGTAATCGGCGTCCTCCGCCACCAGCTTCAGACCCTTGCCGATCTGAGGGTAGTACACGCTCCAGTCGGCGGCGGTCAGCTCGAACTCCACCGTCTGAGAGGCACCGGCCTCCAGCTCGATCTTCTGGAACTTCTTGAGCTGCTTCACCTCCGGCACCGAGATGGAACGGTACGGCTGCGTGAGGAACAGCATCACGGTCTCCTTGCCGGCCACGCTGCCCGAGTTGGTGACGGTGACGGACACGTTGACCGAGTCGGAGCTGGAGGTGACGTTGGTGGTGCTGAGGGCCATGTCGGAGTAGGTGAAGTTGGTGTAGCTGAGACCGTGGCCGAACGTCCACTGCGGCTCGCAGTAGTCGCTGTCGGCGCACTGAGTGCTCACGCGGTGGCGGTACGAGATCAAGACGTTGCCAGAGTACTTCTGGTAAGTGATCGGCATGCGGCCGCTGGGGTTCACGTCGCCGTAGATGATCTCGGCCACAGCCTTGCCGCCCTGCTCACAAGAGAGCATGCCGTTGATCACAGCGTGCACGTTCTCCGGGAGGTTGCCCAGTAGTCGCGGGCGACCTTCGAACAGCACCACAATCACCTTCGTTCCGGTCGAAGCGAGCTCGTTCACGTACTCGATTTGACCAGCAGGCAGAGCGAGATCGTCAATATCACCCGTCTTCTCTTCGTACACCTCCTCACCGATCACGGCCACCGTGTACTGGGCCTTACTGGCATACTCCTTTGCGGTGGCCAGGTCGGTCTCGGTGTACTCGCCAGTGATGTTCAAACCGTTGAAGTACGTGAATGCGTCGGTGCCCACAAGCCCCTCGAAGCCCTGCTTCACTGACACACCGTGCGAGAACATGTCGTTGCCGGACACGCCCTGGGCCTGAACGGTCCAGCCGCCGCATTGGCGACCGATGTTGTGCGAAATGGGGCCCGTCAGGAACACCGAGGCGTCCTTCGGGAGTGGCAGGGTGCTGTCGTTGTTCTGCAGCAGAACCGTCGACTCGCGGGCCAGGTCCAATGCAGTAGCGACATCGTCGTCATTGCCGACCATGTCGACATATTCGGCACCGGGCATGGGGTTTTCGTACAGACCCAGCTTGAGCTTCGTCTTAATGATGCGGCGAACCGATTCTTTGAGACGATCCACGATAGCGGGGTTTTCCTCGATCAACTTGTACGATCCGTTGGTGAATGACAAGTCGGAAGCAACCATGCTCATATCGATCGACGTGCGCTCAAGGGAGAACTTGGTGGCTTCGTCCGTGTTGCGTGCAGTGCGGTGGAACTCCGTCATGTGGTTAATTTCCTGGTAGTCTGTCACCATGAGACCCTCGAAGCCCAAGTCGTCGCGCAGAAGAGTCTTCAGCAACTTGGTATTCTCGACGACGGGGACGCCATTGACGGAGATGTAGTTCTCCATGCCTGTCAGCAGACCGGCATCCACCGCGGCCTTGTACGGCGGGAAGTACGAGTTCATCAAGTCGTAGTCGGAGATCTCGACGCCGTCCTTGTCGTGGCCAGTAGGGTTCCACGAGTAGCCGATCCAGTGCTTCATGCAGGCAGCAGACTCGTTGTAGCTCTGGAGACCACGAGTAATAGCGGCACCCATGACGGAGATCAGGTGCGGGTCCTCTCCGAAAGTCTCGTACACACGAGGCCATAGCGGGTTGTGCATAATGTCCAGCACGGGGTCGAAGATCCACGGGATGCCCGAGGCGAGCGTGTCACGAGCGGTAATACGGCCCTGCTCGTAGACCAGGTCGGGGTTGAAAGTGGCGGCGGCGTTGATCTGCTGGCCGAAATACACGGTGTCCATGACCATAGCCCAACCGTGGGCCGAGTCTGTGCCGTAGATCATCGGGTGGCCTCCGTTTTCCTCCATGGCGATCTCCTGGATACGCTGCACGAAGGCGCGCATTTCTGCAGTGGTCCAGCCCCACTTGCCGTCGATCTCTCCAAGGATCGACATGGGAGGGCTCAGGTACGAGCCGACATGGTACTTGGCAAATCCGCGCACGGCGTCTTCGTCGAGCTGGTAGGTGGAGTTGAGCAGGCCGTACGCCGCGATCTCAGACATCTGACCAACGAGATCGACGTTGGTGAAGTTGGCCATGATCTCATCGACGCGGGCGTCCCATTCATCGGCAGCAGCGCCGCCGTTGATAACGGCCAGGCTTAACGCCGTGAAGCTCACGGCGGAAAACCACGACTTGAGCATCTTGATGCGCTTGTTCTTGAGTCGAAGTTCGAGGACGAAGGCGAATTGAAAAGTGAGCTCTCTCCTGGAGCGAGCGTTGGTGATCTCTGGCGCCGGGTGTGCGCCTGCAAGTTGTTCATTCGCGTGGATTAATCATAAAAGGGATAAACCGAGCTTCAACCACGGCAACTAAGTTACATGTACTGTTGCCTGTATATACAATACGCCGTCGAATGCGCGTCGAGACCTGTGGCTTGGCTGCCAGATCCCCACCAGCCAAAGGAATAGGAAGCTGCTGCCAGCTATGGCTAAGGTCTGGCAAAGTGTTCCGGTTCCGTCCGTCTAGCAATTTGCTGTGTTTATTTGGGAGAAGCCCCCAATCCTTGCCGTAGACAAGCTAGGAATCAAGTTGAGACGTAGCGGTGCTTTGCCGTCAGCACGTTGGAGTGATCAACCTTGGGTAGGGACGTGCAATTTGTCGACTGGAGCGAGGCGAGGTCGTCCAGCGTGTTGCCATTCCACACCGTTGCAACTTGGCGAGGCGACCGCGATGGCAAACGATTGACTGGAGGCTTTGTTTCTTACACCAACTGCGTAGCCGATAAGTCTGAGTGGCGATTGCAGTGCCTCGTACGTTGTGTTAATACAGTGTCCCGTCGTATCATTTGCAGTTTACCTTGCTAGAGGTCTTGTTTTAGTCAGCGCCAGGAAAGCAAGTACATGCACCTCTTCACTCATCGCCCAGTCATAAGGTCATACAACTTTTCTTCGCATCCACCTTAATCGTGGACACCAGAAATCTCGTCATTAGCGAGCCTGACCAGCTTCGAAGTGTGGCGATTCTGGTCAAATGCGTCGGTGAATGCACAACAGCTTTCCTCACGAGATGCTACAGTCAGATGTAGCCTCCACTGTAATTTTTTTGTGTACATCTCGCAAACTACAGTGAACATTCCAGTGCCTCTCCGGTTTGATCGGTGCAGCCTGTAATGAATCGAAACACGTTCTCAAGCAGCTCAAATTGCCACCTATATAGCCGCGACCGCTGTACTACCCTGCTTGCATCTCAATCAACAGACATTTCGGACAGCGGCAAAGTGATTCATTATAGCGCCGTGTAGCACACAGCAGACAGCCACGACTTGAGCATCTTGGGGTGACTCGTTGCTTGCTCTCGTTCGAGGACGGTAGTGAATTGGAAAGTGAAGACAGGAGCGAGGACGGTGTCGGTGGCTTCCGCCTGTGCAAGCGACTAGCGATGCCGACACGGTCTCTCAGCGCGCTATGAAAGGTTTTGCGCCGCTGGGCCTCAATCGCACAAGCCAAAACCTTCAAGGAAGAAACAAATGATCTCGGCCGTCGCGTGACGCTTTTGAGCAGGCGAGGTAGCGGTTGAAAACCTGTCAATCCCCTCGCCGTACCGGGTTCGGTAAGCGGACACTGTGTCGGCCAGCGCGATCCTGCTGCGTCCCAACCCAAACGACTGTCATGCTACAGGTTTGTGTAGCGAACAAAGCGCTCCGACGCCCGCCCAGCTCACGTTTGACAAGCATCAACACTGAAGCTGCGCGCAATGACTGCAAGATCGCGGATAATCGTCCATTTCTGAAGTTTCGTCGCGAAAGAACGGACGCTCCGTCAGAGACCAGACACGGGCCCGGACTGCAACCACGCCGCAGTGGCGTCTCCATCCGGCGCTAACGGTGCGGCTCGGAGATCGTTGCCGAGTGGGGGAAGGTCGCTGCAGCAGAACAGGGCAGAGTGATGTTGCACGCGCTCCGCCCGCGAGCTCGTCCACTGGAATTATTTCCCAGGTTCAACGATCAGGAAGATCGGTAATCGCGCTTGATGACACCGCGACTTGACGTATCCGGAGGCCTGTCCAAGCAGACCTGCGGTTGCAAGGAGCTGCTGCCACCAGCAATGATGTGTGTGCGTTAGTACGAGCGGCTCCGGTCTTTGGGCTTCGTGCACAAGCTAGAGACAAGAAAAATGATTTAGCCTTTACTGACAGCGTCGACTGTACAGGAAAACATCCAGAATCACCTGCACTTGTCAGAGCTACCGGTAAAGCTCCACCAACCAAACTATTTTATCTAACAATAAATACGAACCGAGATCGGAGTCGCTAATGCTCAGTGAGCACAAGCACTGCCCGTACCGACGTACTAACGCACACACATCATTGCTGGTGGCAGCAGCTCCTTGCAACCGCAGGTCTGCTTGGACAGGCCTCCGGATACGTCAAGTCGCGGTGTCATCAAGCGCGATTACCGATCTTCCCGATCGTTGAACCTGGGAAATAATTCCAGTGGACGAGCTCGCGGGCGGAGCGCGTGCAACATCACTCTGCCCTGTTCTGCTGCAGCGACCTTCCCCACTCGGCAACGATCTCCGAGCCGCACCGTTAGCGCCGGATGGAGACGCCACTGCGGCGTGGTTGCAGTCCGGGCCCGTGTCTGGTCTCTGACGGAGCGTCCGTTCTTTCGCGACGAAACTTCAGAAATGGACGATTATCCGCGATCTTGCAGTCATTGCGCGCAGCTTCAGTGTTGATGCTTGTCAAACGTGAGCTGGGCGGGCGTCGGAGCGCTTTGTTCGCTACACAAACCTGTAGCATGACAGTCGTTTGGGTTGGGACGCAGCAGGATCGCGCTGGCCGACACAGTGTCCGCTTACCGAACCCGGTACGGCGAGGGGGATTGACAGGTTTTCAACCGCTACCTCGCCTGCTCAAAAGCGTCACGCGACGGCCGAGATCATTTGTTTCTTCCTTGAAGGTTTTGGCTTGTGCGATTGAGGCCCAGCGGCGCAAAACCTTTCATAGCGCGCGCTGAGAGACCGTGTCGGCATCGCTAGTCGCTTGCACAGGCGGAAGCCACCGACACCGTCCTCGCTCCTGTCTTCACTTTCCAATTCACTACCGTCCTCGAACGAGAGCAAGCAACGAGTCACCCCAAGATGCTCAAGTCGTGGCTGTCTGCTGTGTGCTACACAGCTGAGCTTGGCCGTGTTCAATAGCGGCCACTTTGTCGCTGCCGACGAATGGGATGCTCAAGTGGACTCTATCATGGCCAACTTCACCAACATCGACCTCGTGGGTCAAATGACTCAGATCGCTGGCTATGGTCTCATCAACTCGACGTACCAGCTCGACGAAGAAGCCGTGCGCGGTTTCGCCAAGTACCACGTGGGCTCGTACTTGAGTCCTCCCATGTCGGATTTGGGCGAGGTGAACGGCAAGTGGGGCTGGACTACTGCTGAAATGCGCGAGTTTGTTGCTGGTATCCAGAAGATCGCCATGGAGGAGAACGGCGGCCACCCCATGATCTACGGAACTGACTCGGCGCACGGTAACGCGCTGCTGACGGACACTGTGTTCTTTGGTCAGGAGATCAACGGTGCGGCCACCTTCAACCCGGACATATTGTACGAACAAGGCCGCATTACCGCTCGTGACACGCTCGCCGCCGGCATCCCATGGATTTTCGACCCCGTACTCGACATCATGCACAATCCGCTGTGGCCGCGTGTACGAGACGTTCGGCGAGGACCCGTATCTTGCCTCGGTCATGGGCTCGGCCATTGTCCGCGGCATCCAGAGTTACAATCAATCTGCTGCGTGCATGAAGCACTGGATCGCGTATGCATGGAACCCCACTGGCCACGACAAGGACGGTGTTACAATGTCCGACTTCGATCTACTCAACACATACTTCCCGTCGTTCAAAGCCGCTGTGGATGCCGGTCTGCTGACGGGTATGGAGAACTACATCTCTGTGAACGGCGTCCCAATTGTCGAGAATACCAAGTTGCTCAAGACACTGCTGCGTGACGATCTGGGCTTCGAGGGCCTCATGGTAACGGACTACGGCGAGATCAACGCGCTGCAGAACTTCCACCGCACTGCTCGTACTGAGAACGAGGCCACTCGGTTCTCTCTAGAGCGTACAGCCATCGACATGAGCATGGTGGCGTCCGACTTGTCGTTCACCAACGGCACGTATAAGCTTCTGGAAGAGGAGCCCGACATCGTGGATCGCCTGAAAGAATCGGTCCGTCGTATCATCAAGACGAAGCTCAAACTGGGACTTTACGACGACCCAATGCCCGGCGCCGAGTACGTCGACATGGTCGGCAACGACGACGACGTGGCTGCTGCGTTAACTGGAGCTCGCGAGTCGATTGTTCTGCTGCAAAACAACGACAGCACCCTCCCGCTCTCGAAGAACGCCTCGGTGTTCCTGACGGGCCCCAGTGCTGACAACATCGGCTACCAATGTGGAGGCTGGACCCTCCAGGTCGAGGGTGTATCCGGCAACGACATGTTCTCCCATGGTGTGTCGGTAAAGCAGGGCGTTGAATCGATTGTAGGGAATGGCTCATTCACGTACTTCAACGGTTTGAACATCACCGGCAACTACACGGACACAGACCTGGCAACGGCAAAGGAATACGCTAGCAAGGCTGAGTATACGGTCGCTGTGATCGGCGAGGAGACTTACGAGGAGAAAACAGGTGATATCGACGACCTTGCGCTTGCTCCGGGTCAGATCCAGTACGTAAAGGAACTTGCGTCAACTGGCACCAAGGTGATCGTTGTGCTGTTCGAAGGTCGCCCGCGGCTCCTAGGTGGTCTCCTGAGAACGTCTACGCAGTTTTAAACGGCTTCTTGGCTTGTGAACAAGGCGGCAAGGCTGTGGCCGAGATCATCTACGGCGACGTGAACCCCAGCGGCCGCTTGCCGATCACTTACCCCAAGTACTCTGGCAATGTCATGATCCCGTACCGTCAGCGCGTGACAACCGAATGTGAGGACGGAAACTACTGCGTCCCTCAGTGGGCGTTCGGCCACGGTCTCAGCTACACCAACTTCACCTACTCCGACATGGCCCTCAGCACCACCAACGTCACCTCCAGCTCCGACTCGGTCAACGTGTCCGTCACCGTCACCAACTCGGGCAGCGTGGCCGGCAAGGAGACTGTGATGCTGTTCCTCACGCAGCCGTACCGTTCCATCTCGGTGCCGGAGGTGAAGCAGCTCAAGAAGTTCCAGAAGATCGAGCTGGAGGCCGGTGCCTCTCAGACGGTGGAGTTCGAGCTGACCGCCGCCGACTGGAGCGTGTACTACCCTCAGATCGGCAAGGGTCTGAAGCTGGTGGCGGAGGACGCCGACTACGTGGTGGCGATCAAGCCGGAGACGGACTGCGACGTGTACAACGAGACTGCTGCGGCGAACCCGCTGTGCGCGACGTTCACGCTGTCCACGGGCGAGTACCCGTTCGGCTCGCTGGTGGCGGAGTAAGTGATTGTCGTCGTGGTGTGCCGATCTGCTGAAGTTAAAGCCCACGTTGAAAGGGGGAAAAAAGTAGGTGTTGCGATTGCTTCCCGTTGTCGATGAGGTATTGCTGTAAATCAAATCTTCACTGCTTGGCTTGACGAACCTCTTTGCTCAGTGGCCACTTACGCAGTTAAGCAATGGCAGTGTGGATGTTGTACGCTTCGCGTATTCTGCAACATATTGTAGAGCTTGCTCTCGGACGCGCGGTCGCCCAGTTTCTCGAGGCACAGCTTCTTGGTTGCTTTTGCTAGCCAGGTATGCAATGTTTTTTGTTACTCGGCCAAATTCATTATTTTTTGCTACTTGTTCGGCGAAAACTGGTTACTAAGAAGTAGACAGCCGTGCACCCAGTTGTGGCAAGCGCAAAATACAAAATGGCGGCCTAAATACAATCAGCTCAAACGCAGAGCCACGTGTGCTCAGCGCACTCTCCAATCTGCAAGATAGCAGTGACCTGCATTCCTCGTGAATGCAGATCGTTGGCGGAGTGTAACCTACACGAATTGACTGGTTGTTCACATACCTGTCGCCTCATCGCACCGGTAATGACTGGCGCCGATATCGGAGGCCGCTCCACGTGGCGGCGTGGCCGGCGTCGATCCCCGGCCTCCCGACCCTAGCGGAAGGTAACCAGCCACTGATAAGACTCTCGACTCCCCACAAGAACCTCTTAAGTCCTCAGCGCGAGCACCAGTGGATGCAGATACTACTTCCCGTGGAATAATCACTCCGGACTGACCTCCCGGCTGGGATCAACTTGGGCAAAGGTGTCGCTCACATGACGACTCTCTCAAAGCTAACACAGTTGAACACCATGGGACAGCCATGGGACAGCGGTTAATGAAGGATGTGAAGCAGCTATTTGTCCGGAAACGCACTCTCACCGTGGTCTTTTATTCTCGCCGGCTTGCTAAATTCTGTGAAGGAACGACGTTGAGGCTTCAGCCAGCCACCATCGACGTTGCGGACACTACTAGGAACTTGCCGTCTTCAGGCACTGGTACGTATTCGCCAACGCAACTGAAGCAACAGTACGCGGTACGAGTGCTTGAGCGGCTGATTTATCCATCGTAGATCTCGCGTTGGCCATGACGGGCGTCGCAAAATCCGCTGTAATGAATGTGGAGTTTAGGGTTTGGCATCGTCAATAATGGCTATTACTTGGTGCGCTTCACTCAACAGAGTTGTCCCGAAGCTCTGCTTAATGTAACTCATATCGACCTCAACGGCACGGCAGTACTTTTCCACCACTTTCAAACGAGCATGAGAATCCCATGCTACCGATGCTTCTGCGCACATCCCCGCGAGGGTAGGTGTGGTGTAGTAATCTACTGAACTTTCGCTAATGTAGCAGCGAGCTTCCGCACACAACAATGCGCCTTCCAGAACGGTAGGCGAATGTTAGAGCGCAATCTGAAGGGACCAAATTCGACCCTGTTCGAGCCGGGGTGTCCTTCCCCACTGACTACGCTTGCTAGCAATATACACGGGCGTAACAGGCACGAACTTTCGCCTGTACGTCCAAACACTCTCTCACACACTTAAAACCTCGTGGCACCAGCAGACGAAAGTTGCCTAGTCCCGTGGACTCTCTTACGGGAGCGCCAGAGTATAACCCCGGCCGGAAGTCACGTTGAAATGCGACTAGCACTCCAACACAGGGGCCCTTTCACCCAACACTCCCTATTAAATGGGTCAAACCAAAATACACTCTAACTACCACTCTTCACTCTTGGCCTGACCAAACGAACACTCACTTCACGAAGGTCTGTGTTCGCTGGCAGGCATAACCCAACACAAAGGGCAAGGCGCTTATCTAGGACGCTTGGCCGCTTGGGTAGTAAGGGGAAATATCTGCTCTGTTTGTATCGCATTCGCGGGTCTCTCTCTCTCTCTCTCTCTCTCTCTCTCTCTCTCTCTCTCTCTCTCTCTCTCTCTCTCTCTCTCTCTCTCTCTCTCTCTCTCTCTCTCTCTCTCTCTCTCTCTCTCTCTCTCTCTCTCTGAATCTACTCTTCCCGATGATTTTATACAAATATCAAGTGAAATATGGTCGGTGCTAGCAGGGCCACTCATTCGGCCTCGCGACCAGACGAACCTTCGTAGTAGTGACCACCTCGGTATAGTGGTACACAGGGTAGCGACACCCTGGGGTTAACGAACCTTCGTCCGATCCTGGGATTCGCCCAAAATGGTAACTTGATTCCGCCAATAGTAAAGGCGACAGTTGGCTGCCGCGATCCTTGGAGAATCGCTACATCACACATGCCGACGGAATAAAACCCGGTTGACCAAACCCCCAGGATTTCTCGAACCGCCGAGTATCCCGGACGAGCGATGGAGATCAATGTCGATGGATTTTATCACTGACTTGCCTCAAACAAAGCGCAAGTACGATTCCATCTGGGTTGTTGTTGACAGACTGACAAAGCGTTGCCATTTCGTCCCTACCACGAAAACAGTGACCGCAGAAGGAGTAGCTCAGCTATTCCTGGATCACGTCTGGAAGTTACATGGGATGTCAACAAACATCGTGTCGGATCGCGATCGAAAGTTTGTTTTCGCTTTCTGGCAGCACGTCTTCAAGTCAATCGGAACCAAGTTAAGCATGACTGTGGCGCATCGTGCGCAGGGCGATGGTCAGACGGAGCGGATGAATCGGACGTTGGAAGTATATCTACGCTGCTATGTCGGCCCGCTGCAGGATGATCGGGATACCATCTCGCAAACGCGGAGTTTGCCATCAACTCCACGGTTAACATCAGCACAAAGCTGGCGCCATTTGACACAGATCTCGGATATATTCCACGCAATCCGCTTCAGCTGGTTGCGGAGCACCCGATAATGTGCCGACAAGTCGTCGTGGATCCGAGTTTCATGAACGACAAGCAGCGATACTCTTACGGTGTCGAGATGCTCTAGCGGAAGCTCAAGAGAGAATGTGTGACATCTACGACAGGAACAGCGCCGAACAGGAATTTCAGGTTGGTGACCGGGTGTACTTGAGAACCCAGCACTTGGATCCAAGCACGCGGGACTGCTGAACTCGTCCAAGCTGGGTCCAAATGGATCGGCCCATACAGTGTTGTGCGACGAGTCCACAACCACGCGTATGGGTTGAATATCCAGAAGGGTAACAAACTTCACCCAGTCTTCAACACGGGGTCGTTAAAACCTTACACCACGCTGACGCGAAGTTCCCGCCCCCATGGCGTGGTAATGGCCAACGGAAGTGTGGTGTAGCGGGTTGACGGGAGCGCCCCGGTCCGCGCGGAGATGGAGTGGTCGGGACTAGAGAACAATCAAAACGGGGCGCTCCAATTAAGTACGGCGTCAGATCACATCAGATCCCCGAACAAGTACGACTGGCGATCCGACGACATGGGTTCGGATCCTCCCGATCAAGTGCGATCCGACGACATGGGTACAGATCTTTACGATCCGACGTCTGATCTTTACAGATGGTTACGACTATGGGGATCCAAGAGCTGGCTCAAAGCCCAGCCCAGAATTTGATGTGTGCCGACCCGAGGGATGCCTGCAGCAGATCGATCAAGAGCGACAACCCTAGAAACACTAAACCAGCTGGGAACTGTAGCTCCGGAGCCAACCAAGGAGCCCAGAGAGTGACGCGTGTCCAACAAACGGGTAGTTTTAGTTCAGTCCGCATTTAGCTACGAAGAGCACAAGTCCACACCGGCAGATAAGCGGTAATATATCCTCGTGCCGCCCAAGTTCGACTTTGCCTCGTGCCAGCCTCCCCTCGTAGAAGAATCGACCCGAACCACAAGCTATAGGGTTGGATCGGGCCCTACGAATCGTCGGTTGTGTGGATTCAACCAACCCCGAAGTGTCACGAGAACAGCACTCTACGCGGAGCAAGCGATAGGCCGAGCGATTGACGGAGAGAGAGCGCGCGTGTGCGGAAAACCGACTGATCAAGCGATAGCGATCAGCCGGTCTAGACGAAGAGAGGAGAAGAGAACAGAAGAGAAGAGAAGAGAAGAGAAGAGAAGAGAAGAAGAAGAGAAGAGAAGAAGAAGAGAAGAAGAGAAGAAGGTAACCGGAAGTGTGGGAAGCCCATCCTCGCACGGCCGCCAACCAAGACCTCAAGTACCAAGGTTACATTCCTGCCCACTGCGTTATCGCGCTTTGGAATTTCGTTAGTCAAGTCCTGGGGAAACACGACGTCGTTATAACCGAGGTGACGTCGCATTTGTGAGCTGGAGATCCCCTGCCTCTAGATCCGAGATCGGATTTTCTGGTAAGCCACTCCACCACAAAAGTATCGACCAACTCGTGAATCGACTCCTCGGAAAACGAACACGAAAACGGTGCGCGCAGTCTCTGGCGGAGTGGGTGGTGAAGAAGACCCGACTTGGGAACCAGTCGAGAACTCATCACAGATTCCAAGCTAGATCGCCGAATTTGAAAGCCAATGGAAAACCAAACGAAGAAGGCGCTAAAGAAATTGGAAAGGAGAAAGCGTATCTCCTATGCGTCAGCAGTTACTGCAACATCTTCAGGCGCTTGACAGTTTCTTTGTCGCTGCGCTTCTTGCGTTTCCCATTGCTGCCTTGGAATTCCGGGACGATCTCCACAAGTTCATAAAGCGAACGTATTGAATCCAGAGCTGGTTCTCAAGCGTTTGAACTTTGTACGGCGGTTCAGACTTCTCATCGTACGCGCCCAGGACTTGAACAAACTGGGACGAGTGAACGACGATGACAATCCAGTGCTTGAGGTCTCCATCACCAGCACACGTGAGGTAAACTCCCGGATCAAGCCCTTAAACGAAGACAGCAAAGCGTTCGACATTGTGGTAAGAATTCTCCACC
>JAAVTG010000367.1:0-54425 GCA_011947345.1 Phytophthora quininea
GTGTGTTAAGGTTTTCCATGTTGCTCACAGGCAAGTGAAGGCGGTACTCGGGGCCATAGTATTCGAAGTAGTCGTTGTACGGCATTGCATCAGGAATATCGACGCCCACAAGCAGAGACGCTTCGTAACACCAGCAGCGCGCGACATTGCGCAGCGTATAGCCACCACCGCCTACCACAAGTGTGGGAGGTTGAAACTTTTGACATACGCCACCGCGTCGGCGTGGCCCTTAGCAGACAGGTTAAAGCAACCAAGCCGATCTCCCGAGTGAGTCTGTGCCACACTGCAGCAGCACGGCGCCCGGGGAAAAGTGCTCCATGACCTTGGAGATGACGCTGCGGAAGATGCTGGTGAAGCTCGTCGTCCATGCCGTCTCGGCAAGGGAAATTGACGGCGTAATGCTTGCCGTCTCCGTGGCCGATATCCTTGATGTCACCCGTGCCAGGAAAGTACTCTCCGTACTTGTGGAACGAGCAAGTCATGACGCGGTTGGTAGTGTAAGCCTCCTCCACGCCGTCACCGTGGTGGATGTCAATGTCTATGTACAGCACGCGCGTGGGTTTTGAGCAACTCAAAATGCCCAGAACGCAGTCATTGACGTAGCAGAAGCCCGACGCCTCCGAGCGCTTGCCGTGGTGCAGACCACCAGAGTAATTGATGACAATATCCGCCGAACCAGCGTTCAGCTTGGCGGCGCCGCCGATCGATGCCGACGCGTAGAGCTGGCAGAACTCGCCGAGGCCGTCGAACACGGGGCAGTCCTCGCCCACGTTAAAGCGCTGCAGCTGGCGCAGGTACTCGTGCATATTGTCGGGCGTGACGAGCCGCAGGAACTGAATGTAGTCGTCCGAGTGGAAGCGCGTGAGCTCGCTCCAGTCCACGAGTCGAGGCCGCTGCAATAAGAGAGGCGTGAGCAGCCGAGTTAGGGCCCGCCATGGAGAAGAAAAGGGAGGGGGCAGGGTACGTACGTAAACCTCCATGTGCTTGGTGAGGCCGTAGTTGGTGATGAGGTTGTGCGCCATGCGCACGCGGTGAGGCTGCAGACGCAGACGGATCCATTAGTTAGCACCTTTAGTAGGAATGAGTAGAATACTCGTACCTTCATGGGGTGGCTGGGGCCATAGTGATAGTTGCCGATCTCGGCTGGAGTAGGGAGAGAAGGTCAGACAGGGAGATCCAGAGGAGGGCACACAGCAAGCTCTCACAGTCGTAGAAGTAGGCGACGCGGCGCTTGGAGGCCACGGTGCCGCCGCTGTTGAGCGCCGCCGAGCTGCCGTTCATGCTTCCGTTCCGCTTGGGGGTGGACAACTTGTGCTTTGTGTCGAGCATACAGCCAGCAATAGCGTACCAGGTAGTCATGGATTGTACCCGGTAGTCACGTAAGCAGCTGCTGCACGGGCCGTTGCCATCCACTTCGAGAAAGAGTGCTCTCCCCGCAGTCGTCGCACCAGCAGCAGCAGCAGCAGCATGTCCGACAAGCCCGTGGAGCAAGACTCGGTGGTGGAGCTGGACCAGAACGACGGCCGCGGCTTCCAGCCCGTGGACAGCGTGGCCGAGCAGGTGGCGCAGCTGAACGTGGGCGGCGCGGCCGCCGAGGATGAGGAAGACGACCTGGCCAACCTGCCCAAGAACGTGCTGCTGCGCCTGGATGCGCTGCGCAAGCTGCAGGAGGCCCAGGCCGAGGTGGAGGAGGAGTTCGAGAAGGAGCGCAAGGCGCTGGAGCTCAAATACGAGAAGCTCTACCAGCCCTTCTACCAGCAGCGCGCCGACATCGTGTCGGGGCCAAGGAGGTGGTGGCCGTCATGGCCGCCACCGCGGAGCCCCAGGAGGGTGAGGCTGGCGAGACTGACGACGCGAAGGGCGTGCCCGGCTTCTGGCTGCGCGCCTTCATGAACCACTCGGTGCTGGCCGACCTCATCCAGGAGCGCGACCTGCCGGCCTTCGAGTTCCTCACGGACGTGCACTCGGTGAGCCACGAGGAGGACAATGGCTTCAAACTGAGCTTCGAGTTCGCGGAGAACCCCTTTTTCACCAACAAGACGCTGACCAAGGAGTACGACATCGGAGACGCCTCGGAGATGGGCGAGGCGGTGCTACGCAACGTGACGGGCACTGTTATCGAGTGGAAGGAGGGCCAGAACCTGTGCGAGGTGACCAAGAAAGTCAAGCAGCGCGCCAAGGGCGGCAAGGGCGAGACCCGGGTCGTCAGCCGCACCGAGCCCTGCGAGAGCTTCTTCCAGTTCTTTACGCCCGTGGAGATGCCCTCGGAGGAGGACGACGAGGATGTGAGTGGGCCTCGTGTGCGTAGGAGTAAACATGTGGGTAGAATGCTAACTGTACTGTGTGTTGCAGAGCGAGATGATCATGCGCCAACTGAGCGGCGACTTCGAGATCGGCTTTACGATCCACGAGACGATCATCCCGCAGGCTCTGCTGTGGTTCACGGGCGAGGCCGTCGAGGACGACTCGGACTACGACCCGGAGGAGGACGAGGACTACGAGGACTCAGACGAGGACTCGGACGACTCTGGCGACGACGCCCCCAAGCCGCGTCGGGGCAAGAAAAAGTTTCCCGCGCTTGAGGGCGGCGCCAACTCGACCGAGAAGCCGCCCGAGTGCAAGAACCAGTAAGTTAGCACCTTCCCCACGACCGTGTATCTCGTTTTGAGGGCCACGACGTCGGCAGACGATTAAACGTTTATATAAACCAGCGGCACCACCAGTATCTAGCTAGCAACTTGCTGTTGTTGACGCATGAATTGTAGCCGCACGGGCTGTGCGGTAAGCTCGCGGGATATCGCAAGGACGGACTCCCGTCAATGGATATTGGAGCTGTCGCCTTGAGCTCATGCAGCAAACACGAGGCTGGACTGCAAGAAGAGCAAGTTAAGCTTGCTGCTACATCCTGTCTCACCGTCTCTCCATACAATTTTCGGTACATTTCGCTCATACCGCTTCTTGCCGCCTCCCGAGCCAACGCCGAAGCCTGCCATGTCGGAGACGTTCTCGTGCCGGATGACGACGGACCTGGGGCTCTTCGACTTCTTCCGCAGCCGCACGCTGTCGCTGGGCGGCCACCGCGCGTCTGCCTCGTCCGCGCAGCCCAAGAGCAGCCAAGCCACGCGTCCGCTGGCGCCGTCTGCCTCCATGCCGCCTCCCGCGCCCGTGTCGGCGCCAGCTGCGGCCGCCCTGGACTCGATGACCACCACCGAGTCGGTCGAATCCCTGAACAACAACGACCACTGACGACGACGACGACGACTCGGACTCGGATTCGGCCTCCAGCAGCAGTAGCAGCAGCGTGGGCAGTGCCATCACCAAATACGAAGTGATTCGAGAGCTCGGACGCGGCGCCACGGCTGTCGTGCAGCTGGGCAAACTCCGTGAGGGGACGAGCTGGTGGCGCTCAAGGTGTTCAAGACGTCGCTGCTGCGCAAGATGCGCGAGGTGAAGCGCGTGGGGCGCCGCATGGTTGTGTCCACGGCGCTGGACAAGGTGCAGGTGGAGATCGCCATCATGAAGAAGCTGCACCACCCTAACCTGCTCAACCAACCTCTCGAAGTGTTCGACGATGACACGGAGACGCTCGTGCTCATGCTCGAGTACGCGCCGTCCGGGCAGGTGATGCAGTGGTTCCCCGAGGAAAAGGTCTACCGGAGGACCAACAGCAAGAGTGGCGACTGCTTTGGCGAGGAAGAGCTGCGTCTCTGTGTACGCCAGCTGCTGCTTGGACTCGAGTACCTGCACGAGAACAACATTTGCCACCGCGACTTGAAGCCTGAGAACATTTTGGTGGGCCAGGACGGCACGTTCAAGATCGCCGATTTCGGTGTAGCCCATTTCTTCGAGGAAGACGGCAAGCAAGCGGAAGAAACTGGCGCAAAGAACGCTGCGAAGCCTCGCAAGAAAGGCTATGTGTCCTCGACTGCTGGAACATACGCCTTCATGGGCCCTGAGACGCTCAAGGGCGGTGAGTACAGCGCTTACGCTGCGGATGTGTGGGCGCTCGGCGTCACGATCCACGCGTTGGCCTACGGCACGATTCCGTTTTACGACCCCGACGTCGTGACGCTGTTCGAGATGATTGAGAAGCAGCCTATTGAGATTGAGGCGCAGTCAAACAACGACGGCGCGTCGGAGGGCCTCATGCAGCTGTTGTATGGGCTTTTGGAGAAGGACCCGGAGAAGCGCTGGTCGCTGCAGAAGTGCAAGGAGCACCCGTGGGTCCTGGAAGGGCTTTCTGAGGGTGAGAAGAAGGCGTATGTTGAGACGAGCTACGAGGCAGTGACCGTGGGGCCAGAAGACCTGGCGTTGGCCGTGACCCGCGTGACGTCTCTGAGTGTGATTCTCCGCGTAAAACTGGGCGCCAACAAGTGGAAGCGCAGAGCTATGCGGACGCTGGAGGACCGGCGACGATCACTACAGGAGGGCGGGGAAGCTTTGGCGAGTCGCCGTCGGCGCGCTTCTCGAGCGTCGACGTCCCAGAGACGAACGAGTCCGAGACAAAGCCGCCTGCAAGGGTCGAGGCAGTGTCGAACAACCAGCTGGAGATTTAGAGAGCTGCCGATTGCAGCCGGACGCTGGGAAGAGAAGAGAGCGTATGTAGCATTCATAAAAGTCGAATTGATCTTTAACCAGAAGCACAGGGAGATCTTGCCGAATAGATATTATATTCAATCTCGTATGTGGTCCATTGAATCGGAGAGGGACATCTATGACTGTGCACACCTATGCGTATATCTCGACATCTCAAGCCTCCTGCGTCTAGCCGTTGACTTTGTGACATCGAACGGGTTGCAGGAATCAATACTTTCGAGGTCTAACATGGACAAATCCCTCTACAAGAATGTCGTCGGTCAGGAGGTATGTAGTCTTAAGAAGAAGTCCGACAAGACCCAGCGAGACCACTCCAACACAATGCTGCATCTGCGGACCTTACCTACGTACCGACATCAGACAATATCGCGGATCTCTTCACCAAGTGTAGTGTTTCACGTAAAGTAAACACGTGCGGTGGGAGTTGGCGGACTCCTGGTAGTTGTTGCCGTTGGTGTATTGAGCAAATGTCAAAGCGAGCAAAGTTGGAGGATTGCTGTCTAGCCTACTTGCGCAGCTCTTTATGAGATACTGGATTCTCAACACACGCCATTGACCAGGCGGTGCCCACGCATGCCGATAAGGTATGGCGTCGTATCTTACTCATTGCAGCTGTAGGCGAGGCTTTCATGATAGCGCCCTGCACTACACCAAGGTGTTGGGCCCTCAGAGGTTTGAACATTTGCGGACAATGCTTGGAGTTGAAGAAGTGGTTGGACAACAGAGCACGGCGCACCAAGGCAGAAATGCGGGTGTGCATACTGACGGTCCGACTGCATAAGTTTCGCGATCAACAAAGCGGCGTAGGTTCCGGGGAGTATGAGACTTCTGTCGAAGCTTGGGACGCCATTTGTCCGAGCCCGGGAAGTCTCGTCGTCGATGCCGTGAAAAGCCAAGATTGATTGATGGTGGCGAGGCAAAGGTAGGTTTATGGCTGGGGCTTTCCCTTCCTCGCACTGTGTGGTTGGCAGGTGACTAGGTATAGCAGATAAATGAACAAGAAGTCGATGCCGATTGAAAGAGATATGACGAAGATAAATGATCCGACAATCCCTTACCAAGCGCTCATCGGCTGTCTGCAATACTTAGTCAGCTACTGGAAGCCGTTTGTCACTGCACTGAGCAATTAACTTACTAATAAACTTACTAATAAACGTGGAGATCCTTCTTTGATATCTGCTGTTGTGAGCTGTCCGAACATTGAGCGCCATTCCCCACGATTTCATCTTCAGCAAGATTGTCGGGCAGCCCACTCGCATACATGATTCTTAAAAGGCCTGTGTGCCTCTAGGAGGTGGCGAATAGGGAGCTGAGCATCTTATTCCAGCACCGCACTGTGGACAAATGGGCGGAGTCGCTCGTAAAAGTCGGGGCGGCACCGGTCGATAGTGGTTGATCTGCCAGGCATAGATGACGACGAGACAGAGACCAAGGACGGCAGTGGCGAGACAGCAATGATGAAGGACACGCCGCTGCACGTGAAAGACGGCAAAGAATAGGACGGGGTTCGACAGAGGAGATGGAGAGCGTCCATCACGGACGTTGAATATGGTTGACTGTGGAAGATCGACGGACGGAAGGCACAACGGGTAAGTATTCAAGAGTCAAGACAAGACGAGCGGGTGACAAGGATGAAGACTAAGGAGACAGCAGCGACAGCCGGAGTGGCACGACGAGAATGAGGATTCAAGGCGCACGCAAGAGCAGTAGGCTAGGGAGTAGCTAGGCGGCGGCGGTAGCTAGGAGGGCTCTGCTGCGCGGTTACACCGCATCCCTCAGTCTTGATTTGGGTCGGTTGGTGCCGGATAAAAGACTAACAAGTGAGTGGTTCAGCGACCGAGAGGGTCGGCTACCACGAGACTTGAGGACGAGGGTGGTTCCGCAAGGGGCTACAAGAGAGGTAGCACGCGAGTCTCCGTGATCTTGTGGTCGGCTATCGACGTGGCAGGGCCGGATAGTATTGCGATCGGTCATCGGAGCACACAGCCACAGGTAAGGGAGGCAGCAGTAAGGAGGGAAGAGGAACGAAGTGACGGACACAGTAGACAGAGGACTCGGTCGGTGGTTTGCGACCACCGGGGACGGACTGGGGCCGTGTGTGCCCTGGTACCGGAAAGAGTGAGTCTTTGTGGACTAAGATGGCTCTGGGGTACGATATATATGCGTGTGAGTGAACCAGCCATATTTGCAGAGGACGACCGTCGCCGTGCTGGCGAGGCGGTGCCGATAATGTCCTCAGCCGTCAATAGTCTCTGTGGACACCTGCTCGTCGGAGCCTTCGGTGTAGCGCCGTCAAGGAGGACGGTTATGCGTGTTAACGCGCCTGTTTCTATGAGTACCCTACGTGTGTGTGGACCCTATGGTCTGCTGTGCTGAGTCGTGGGAGTGGCCAAGAGAACACCGACAACACTACCGCTTGGTGGATAGGAATATTGTAGGTTTTGTTGGCAACGATGAAAATCGGTTTTGGGCCAGAGCAGGACGTAGTGTGTGGTGACGCCGTGCGAAGAGCTGGGTCAAAAACAAGCAAATGTCTCCTCGACTATTGCTCGGGCTGGATAACCTTACGTTTCAACGCTGTATAGCTCCCATAGTTAAGCACCCCTCTGTTAGGATATCGATAAAGTTTTATGCCTGTAGTCCTATAGAGGAGGGAGGGGATATTATATAGGGCTTGTATGGAGTGGTCATTCGGGAACCGACAATTATTTATTAAGCGTATATTCTGATGGGGGGTATAGAAGGGTTTGTCTTTAGATTCTCTTGTTCAGAGACACGACAAATACATCGATTGCTTCGGTGACCACTTTTGGTTTTTCTACCTGCTCCACACTCGACCTTTTCCTACTCCCGCGCTCGCCCCAGGCTCCTCTTTCCACCGCTTCGCTACTCTACTCAACTACACAAGGCAAGCTCTACGTGTGGTCATCACTTCGAAAAGCCATCGAAGAAGGTGCCGAGGTTCCACTAGCGCATCTGATAGATACCCAAAACTCCACCAGCACAGACACCTGCTTAGAGCCCACTAAAAACACAATCTAACACCGGCAGCATCGCCATGCAGCTGTACGCAGAGCACGAGAAATTAAATCAGCCACCTCTCTAGAGCTTCGATCTCACAGTACTTTAAGACCTAAGAGAGGCGCCATGCCAACCGGGCGCAGCGGAGGTCTGTCAGGGGACGGCGCGTAGACTGAATGTGTATGTCTAAGTAGTAGGTTTTATCTAATATGCACGGGATCCGTTCCCACCACGAGCGAAGCGAAGTACTTCGTGCAAATGCCGCGCAACTGAGGAGCGTGAGTGACCACAATCATGTGTGTATTTCTATAATTTAAAACTGTAGTATCAGACACATAACCTGATAAAACCCAGACCTGGGGTACAGACCAGACCCGCAAACAAATCAGGTTTCCCGGAAAACCACGACGCGACTCGCGAGCTCCTGGAACATGTGAAGGGGATTTTCCCAGTTGATGATACTGATGAGTGGTTATCGTTAGTGACAACGCAAATGCGATTCGGATTTTAGTGGCAAATGTGTTCAACAGTTCTTCAAGCGTTCGGTAAGATATGTTCCATGTCGTGCAGCGCTTTACGGATAAAGTAAAGGGCAAGATGGAAAAGAAGGTTCTGTCAAAGCAGCTGCATCATGCTTTGTTTCCGGTTGATAGGGGAACTGCGGACCACCTGAAGAAGTAAGAGCGAGTTTACAAGTGTTTCTCAAAGCGTCTCACGCAGCGACATCACGAGTAGCAGCAAAAATGAAGTGGCAGCACAGTGGAACAACGAGGCTATTGGTTTGTGGAAAGCAATGTGTACAGCAAAGGTGGAGGCCAAGACGTTCGAATTGTATCTACACGTCAGCTCGAAGGGTCCCACTCCGCACTGAAGATAGCATTGGCTCGGTGCGTGTCTGGTGCGGATACTGGACTTATTCATTCTGCAGCACAACCTAAAGATTGAGTCAAAATATGGACGAAATCCACCACTGCAACACCGACCTCCTCAAGTTAGCGTAAACAGTCATATTATGCCATGGAGTAATAGCAGTATCTCCACAAAATGAATTAAACCTCGTCATGTCCAAACCGCTGCGACAACCGGCGTACTAAGCCTCGACAGCACTCGACTCCGATTATACACAGTGGCAGCAGTTTGAGACGATATAAAGCGATACTGTGGCGAAGCGGTTTTCCGGAAATGCGGTCGATATGGGTACATCGCGGAAGCAATGCGACAACATCCAGCGGCATGTATAGAAACGGTGCAGATGATAGGTTTTAGGATGAGATCTCCATGGATCCACTCATAATTTGTTTAATACAGAGTCGAATTTGCCTCGTACACCACAAGTGCCCTTCCTAGCGCTTAAGACCACGGGATCTACATTGGCCCAGTCAAGCTACGTCGGGATCATCGCGGATCAAACAGTGCTCGGGTGATCTGGATAGTATTTTGGCTAGATCCACTCGCAACCTGGATCCATTAGTACCAAGTGCGGATCCAAAGTCTACTGGAGTTGCTAATTGGCCAGGACGACTGATCGACCCTCAACCTCCCCCAAGATCACGCTATTTGAAGCGTCAAGTAAGGAAAAGGAAGACAACACACCCCTCAAGGCTACCCCCACCTGGATCGAAGATCCAAGCCCCAGATCCAGGTAGATCCAAGCGATTACTGGTCTGGTAAATATTCAAGGACGCAGAGTGAATATTCCCACGCTGCTCCTGACCTCCCTCATCTCGCCAAGACGTTCGAGTTTCATAGATCAAGCATCCTCGAAGCACCCGAAGAGCAGATCCAGCCCGCCGACGGGTACACAAGGTGAGCACACTTCAGCATCCCCACGGATATCAGGGTACCCCCTCCGTTAGTCGGTGTCTGGGCGTAGTGGAAGCGGATTTTGATAAATCCCGCTACACCACAATACTCGTACACTGAAAGAAAATCTTCAACACTCGCCACCACAGCAACAACAAGCGCGAGCTTTTGGTCAAGCAAGTTGCCTTCACGGGGAGTGGCAAGATGCCTAAAGCTGCATTCTTCAATTCTCGATGTCTCACCGAACTGGGTTATGAAGTTGCTGCGAGCTTCTCAGGCAAGTGCACCAGGATCAGAGCCATGTTCGGGCAGATTGTGCTATCGCCACGACTATCATGTAAAACATCGTCGTTTCATCGAACTGAAACTACAAGCTAAAGCTAAATCGGCGCATCTTTGCCACGTGACCGACCGAAGTCTAAAACGTTTCCACTTTACGGAAACCGATCCGTGCATTGAAAGCTCTTCACGCGAGCAGGGGCAGCGGATACAGTTTTTGCAGAACTCTGGAATATGTCAAGATTGCAAACAGGTATTTGCATGACCTATGACTATACGTGCTTGGTATTGCACAAGAACATCCAAAAGCCCGAGCGGCACCACTCGCGCGTCGGGATGATGTCAAGTACAAATCGAATCAAAACGCCGACTCGGAGATCAAAACACCCGCGATTCTCTCTAGCATTTAACCCAGCAAAATCTGTTGTGTGGCGGCACCAGCAGATTCTCCTCCGATAGCTCATTCTCGTGGTTAGCCTACAGACGAAGCCCGGCCCGCGTTGCCATCTCTACCCTCCCAAGCATGTTCTCTAGCGACTACAAGTATCAGCACAGTGCCATGGATTTTACAAGAACACTCACATTCAAGAAACTACTGATACCCCAGCTGCGAAGGAGACACAACATTACAATGTGTCGATCGAGAAGGTGTCGTGTTTGCCCAAGCGCGAACTCCACAGCGCCCTGGAGCTGTCGCACTGGAACCGCTTGAGTACAGTAAAAATATAACCCTCGTCTTGCAATTCGCACATGGAGTTGATGTGGTAGAAAGTCGTACCAGATAACTGCATAGATCTTTCAATTATTACGAACTAAAGTGTTTTGCTTAGAAGATTGGAAGCAGCACGTACTTATAAGCAGACCAGTCGAGGTCTCCAGTAACTTCGTCTATCAGATCTCCACTCACACGAGGCTCATAAGCATTAGCAATCTCTTCATAAAAAGTAGTTCCAAGCGGGAAAATCAATCCAGAAGCACTCTGCATGTGCTTATAAATGAGAACATCAATGACACGATTTGTCACCCACTCACCGGACGCTAGACTATCAAAGTCGTCTTGACGCAGCGGAATTCTTCTCAATTCACGTTCCCGACTTTTTAATGGAAAATTCACCAGCGCGGTGAGCACAGGGACATCAGGATCGCGTCTTTTCCTAAGCG
This sequence comes from Phytophthora quininea, assembly GCA_011947345.1. Taxonomy (NCBI): domain Eukaryota; phylum Oomycota; class Peronosporomycetes; order Peronosporales; family Peronosporaceae; genus Phytophthora; species Phytophthora quininea. The sequence continues at coordinate 10,861 of JAAVTG010000367.1, forward strand.
GTTGTGCTATCTTGGATCTGACGTTGCGGTTTTGTTGGTGGTGCGACTGATTTTCTTGGGGGTTTGAGAGACGCTATTGGAGCTGGACTCAGATTCTCGACAACATCCAGCACGCTTGTAGTATCGCTATTATGGCCTTCGTCGTCGCTGTGTTCATCACCAAAATCAGCATTTATGTCATTCTATTCGCGCCCAGTTCCCCTTCTACTATCCACGCAATTAGGTTTCCCAGCATTACTACCATCAGCATCTGAATCAGATTCAGATTCTAAAGAACCTTCCTCGGCTACTCTGTGCTGTCCATTGGGACCACACGGGCTGTCATTATACCTCTGAATTTCCTGCTGTGCTGCGTGAATTCAATCGCTCGGATTGGACGTTCCATGGCAATGGCATGTGGTGGCGATCTGCTATATCAGAAACTGCGCTAAGACTGCCCCAAATTACGGTGGTGGTCAGCTCGAATTTTGGACAGAGCTCTTACCGCTGCGGCCTCGAATCGAACCTATAAAGCGTTTTATCCAAGCTTCTTGGGCTCCAACCTTCCTATCTTGAAACTCTGCGATGTTATTCCGAGCGTAGTTCAGCAATTCGCTCCATGAGCAAGTCCCGCCGTTTTTATGACACGCGTTGTAAAGATCGAGAACTCCGAGCTCGTGTGCTTTCCGGCGATGCTTGCGACCCCCTTATAAACGGTACCGGTTTCCCATTATCTCAAGCCAAGCTGGATCATCTAGGAACTTCCAAAATGAGCGTTTCCATCCGGACAGGGTCCCTTTTGGCGTCTTCAGTTCCCTACCAGCCTGCCTCTCGCCCCACTCAGGATGGCCCCTCCAGGTCTTCAGTTTTGCAATAGGTTCCTGTGCGCATTGTCGTGTCTTGCCCTCCATTCACAACGTCGATCGTGCGGAAAGCTCCTTCTTCCGATACGTGTCGTTTTGACGCGTATATTTTTATAGCATCGCAGTAAATCTTTCGACGCGAGAAAAAGCGACTTTTACTAGGGTCTTTCCACCACTTGCTTCCCCACCGTAGTTCCGTTTCTTGAACCGAGATCCGACCCCCAACACCACGGGTATATTCTAACGATAGCTGGTCTACTGTCTACAATGAACGGCTTAAACGGAGTTCAGCTCTGGACGGCTCTGGTATTACTGGTGATAGTTTCTCTTGACAGCGTACTGGTACTTGACTAAGATAGTGGGAGACTTCTACGTCATCGACTAGAGAAATTTATTCACCGCAAGTAAGTCTTGATCTTTTAATTGACGCACCTCAAGGGCAAGGCTATCGATCTTTCCATCAAGACATTCAAATCCATCCTTAAAGGTTGATGCAATCAGTGGCACCGCTGCTTCTAGACGTGTATCCTCAGGCTAGTTATTCGAGGCTATTGCATTAAGCATGTCATCTTCAAATCTAGTGTACTGCTCCGACATGAGTAAGCGATCTCTCCAGAGGGGATGATCAGGAAATTTTCGCCGAAAAATCACGGAAAACAGGAGAAACACTTATCGCAGCTCATGCAATAATCCGATAAAAACCCCTCCTGCAATTTCACGTTTACTAGATTTATTTAGACCACGTTCTGCTGCGTCCAAGTCAGGAAATACCATTTGCTGCAAATCTGGTGATGGAGTGACTGATCCACGGACTAACCAATAGCCACCTCCTTTTGTTGGAAAATCAGCCAACGCCCGCATTGCTTTCCGTGGGAGAATAGTCAAGTACCAAGCATCCATTCTTTGAGCATTCCATCTCCCAGCATGTTTTATTGGGTTTTTGTCAGTACCTTGCAATTTAGCTAATTTTGCACCAGAATCACGATTAGAATGCGTCCATACAGACGAATCGATACCACAAGCTGTAAATGCTGTTTTCACTCCTTCTAAGTGTGCGTTACACGATATGTCATGTGTTGCACTGTCGCCTTTTAGTAATAGAATATCATACCACTTTTTCGATCTGTGGAATCTGGAAATAGCTTCAAACTCACATGCCATCTCCAGAACAAGTACAACGCAACTGTCTTTACTGAACAAAACATAACGTCCTTGCGCCGCATCGCAGCTCCGTATTCAGCGCGACCTACTTGGTTGGATTTTCCTTTCCTCATTATTACAACAACCGAGTTGCAGACCCTCGTCAGTCAACTTTAGGGACAGCATATCAGGAAATCGTGTGAACCGCCGAGATTCGCCCCTGGCTAATAGAGCAAGACCAACCAAGAAATCCATCCAACTACGTATGGCAACTTCACTTTGCTGATTGAACCGGAATGTACCCAGCGCATTCATGTCTTCCAAGTTGCATCCATCCAGCACGGTTCCCAGCCATCGATCTGCGTTTGTTTCCACATTTCGCAAATTTTCACCACGCCGAAGCATATCCATTAAGCCTTTCAGGGCCTTGCCATGAGGGTGTAAGTACTATTTCATGCTAATCGATTTCTGAAATTGGTAAAGATCAATGATGGCCTTAGCATAAGCATCCACAACTTCATACCCCAGCTTGACAGCACTTCCATCCATATTATTTTTCCTTTTGATCTCACGAGAAATGACAAAATTATCCAAATAGTCTACAAGCTTAGATTCATATACAAGAGATCCATCGAGAAACTTTCTATCTGCACACTACGCCTTGAAATCTTCCTGTTTGCTTGCGTACTGCTTGATAGTGATTTTGGTCGTGTGATGGTATGGCGGGTCATCACACTCACCACAGCACGCTGGAGCTCCTCAGCATTAGAAGTGGAATTCATGGGGTCTTCAGGCGTTGTCATCGGAGCTAGCGTGTTCTCCAACTTGCGCCGCTACTTGAGAAGGCACCCGAGACACTTGCGAAACTGAGAGAGTGAAGACTGGCTCTGCATTGATTTCTATTTTTACTATTGTATTGAGTATTGCAGGAAAGACCCGGTGGAAAATATTTTTGAGATACCTTCAGTTACGTGCAGGTTTTTGTGTTCGGGTCGTCAGACGCGACCCAGACCTAGTGGTAGATATTGGATCGTACCGGAAATTAGCGGTTTATGTTTGTCGAGCGCAAATCTACACGAAGCACCGTAATTGAGTGCATCATTCTGGCTCCACTCCGTTAGAATCTTGAACGTTGCATTTACATTTTCCTGCATCTGGATTGTTTGAACAGTGACGCCATCAACAATTATCTCAAATCAAATCGAGAAATTATCAGGTCCCAGCCTAAGGAACCAGTTGATTGAATGTTGCTGCAGCGGGGCTGGGTAGCAGTGCACGTGCACAGAGGAAGACGTAGGACTCCACGAGACGGTGGCTTTAGGCTTCCAGCCTTCGGTTCTGTACTCGAACTAAGTGCATCTCCGTAACTAGGACTCGCAGAGTCAGTGTCCCTTAGAACAAGGACACCACTATTGTACTGCACAAATAGAACTCAATTGAATTGTTTATCCGACCTTGGTGTAAATGTATGGGCTAAACTATATGGTATAGATAATCTACGAACTATGCAAGCGAGTGGTGGCGAGCCAAATGGCTACACTATCGCTACAAAGACAAAAGTCTTCGCACGGTTATGGATTTCGTGTAACCCTGTTACAGTTACAGCAGCAGTACTGGTAATAGCTACCACTGGTGGTAAGAATTTACAACTTTATCGGAAGCAATAACAGCCCCTTCCTAATTGACAAACGTAGCCCGAGACGAGATTGTAGAAAGATTGAATTGAATCTGTCCGCTGTATTAACCGCTGTTAGAAGTCGAAATTAATCTTTCTACAATCTCGTCTAAGGAGGTTATATAGAAACCAATATAGTTCCTGACAAATAAATAAATGCCACCGAGAAAAGGAAACGCTATTAGACTAGTAAGAAAATCATCTGTCGACTCGGATTCAGATTTGTTGAAATTAGCTCAGGAACTGGATGTCGAGATCGACTGAATCTTTTACATGCATAAAATTAGGTTTAATAAATATGGGGAGTCCTCAATATCGGTGGCGCTCATTGGATAATAAAATAAGCTATATTTTGATCCTCTACAGCTGCGTCCACCTTGCGAACCTTCATCATTAAAAGGAAGTCCCATTTCGAGTTCAAGACGAACGCTGAGAAAATTGTGGAGATTATTGTATTCTTTGGTTGTACTACCTACAGCACAACAGTCTCCACGATTTTTATAACCTCTTCACTAACCCCCTCCACACACACACACACTTATATAAAATTAAAGTAAATGATATTAAACATTTTGAAGCTATCCATCCTTCATACATCGAATGGTTAAGTAACAACGAACTCGTGCAATTTAATATGCCAAAGTTAAAGGCACCAGTCGATGTTTCTGTGCCAATTAATTTTGATGTTATCAATATATACTGCTCTTTCTTCTGTGAGTTTCGATAAAGGTTTGGGGGCATGCTGATATGTTCAGAAATCTTACTTGTTAAATAAGTATATAGACAGTGTTCTATTAGTGGTATAGCAAAATGATAGGATTTTGAGTGATGTAATGATATAGAGAGGGCCTGGAGTCCATTTTTATCACATAAATAAAAACGTCCTGTCATCCGCACTAGTATCATATACAACCTTAGTGTCCAGGTTTTTCGAGAAGAAAATCTGAGAAACTAGAGTACATCGGAATAAAACCTGTGGCAGGTGGATATTTTATGCACGTATCGTAAAAATATAATTCCCTCGGCTCCTATTTGAGCTGGCGGAAATACGATGTTCTGACATTTTTGTGACACTTTGAGCACACACCATCAAAGCGAAAGCCTTGAAGTATGCGGGAATCCTCTCAGCGCCTTACAAGTTTATCGGACAGCCTCAGAAATCGAAAATAAAAACGTGTCAAAAAAGAAGCGTCGTATGGAAATGGCCTATATGTGCAAAATCTGTCCAAAACCCTGGGCACCTACGATGCCGCTGTATTATTATGCTTCCAGGGACATTTATCTTTTTTCTGCCTGTTAGCCGAACCGCCATCAAATTGACACTGCTCTCAGATTGGCCAGAAATCGACTCTTGCCGCCACTTCTCTTTGTTGGCACACACAAAGGCAAGCACTGTATATGCAGTACAAGACCAAGGTTGTCGTGAGTCATCAGTCCAGCAGCACCGTTGAGGTCGCCACGGGTGGCTGTCGTGTGTTGCAGCGGAGCCGCAAGTCACAGCAATAGTGTCCAGCCGCCACAGGAGTGGAGGTACTTGTAGTCTCACAGCAACTCGCCCACCCGGATACAGCCTTCCAAACCGGGTGCAGATCCCAAAATCTTTTGTTTCGCAAATACTTCGTGACTGCGGCCATACGCGTAAAGTTCATGAGCGACGTACGATGCACATTAAGGAGATGGACGTGTTCAGATTCGCGGAAAAGGTGAGTCACGATAACCGGCGTTATAACAACCTTGTCGTTTTGGATGAGATAATAGCGGTATGGTCCGGAAGCGCGGGTACTCACTGAAAGGGAAGATAATTGCACTTTGTGAAGATTTCTCGCGCAAGTCACGCGTCTCGGTGTTGGCATTTGCTAACGACGTTATGATACACAGGGAACCTTTGACCGCGTAGAATTTGTCAAGTGCAGAGACTTTGCGTATTCAGCCCGTAAAAATGTGCGTCAGTACCCCGATGCAAATTCCGTCTGGGTTTTTGATAGCACTTCGAGTCGCCAGGATCCAGAGATCATTCACTTCCTCCGCATTATCGGCGTTGTCCCAATATTGCAGCCGGCATATTACCCGATTGTCAACCCGATTGAGTATCTGTTCGGCTACATCAAAGAAGATATTTAAGCCAGGCCTCATAGATTTACAGTTTTCTACAAAATTACAAACCGAAGCTAGTTTGTAGACGCCACCAAAATTAATTTGTAGATTTTGCCGTCTGCTGATATAAGGTTCGTTTAGCGTTGTCAAAGACTGCGGTATGGCGTGCTGTTTGGTCCTGAAGATACTTTTAAGCGAGGGGTGCATCGTGCTTGTACAGTTATCATTCATTTTCCATATCAAAGTAAGATATCCGACTCAGCTGAGGTCATGTTACCACTTAACGATTGGCGGCGGTGCATGCTTCCGTCTCTAGCCAGTAACATTGCCTAGTCGGAGTCATCTTGAAGCATGTAGGTGAACTTAAGACGCAAGTTTACTGGCTTATGATCAGTGCCTTGGCACGACCGTCTTGGTGTGGCTCCTGGTGTGCTGAATTGCAGCAGCGGTATGAGAAAACAACATGCCGATGACGACGCAGTTCATGACCAATTCTGATAACGCTATCGGCCGCCGTAGCGTATTGCTATTGCTACGGTTTTCCTTCTGTTAAACAAAAGCTTGATTAAAATAATACCTGCACAGAGGCGATCGCATCAGCGATGTTGAGAGTTGTTATCCCTTTCAACACCATTGGTGTCCTCGATCACTCGTTGTCTCGACAGAACAGACCACAGACGATCGTCCAGCACTGATGAGTACCTCATACATGATGGTGATAGGCTGGCCAGCTCTGTTGGTGTGATGAGTTGATGGACTTGATCTTGTCATCAAAGAGCGTGCTGACTACGGTACTTGAGCGAGAAGGTCGGCTATGTGAAGCACTTGATGTCGCTGCGCTGCTTGCGCTTGCTCCCCGAGACGCCGATCCCCACCACGTCTCGACCCTCAAACAGGCATAACTTGCATCGGCGGTCACATGCCTAATGCACGCTGTCGTAACGACCTCCATGGCGAACACCATGATGTGTGCAGATTGGTATTGAGATGACTTCTTTGCCCAAAAGGACCTTAACTTGTAGATCACCGAAAACTTACATTGTAATTTTTGGGCATTAGTTTGTATTGGAATCCAGCACTTGTGCACGAGTTGGAAAGAAAAAGAGTGAAATTTAGCAAGTTCTTACAGTGTCTATCCTACGATGTTTTACGCAAATGATGCATTGTGCACATACCGTCACGAGGTACATCCACGTCTTCCAACAGTTTGTAGACATCTACAAAATTGGCCTGGTTTAAACGCTATTATGTTGAGACAACTGGTTGCGATTTGACTTTGTTTGTTGCGGAAACGTTTGTGTGGTTTGAAGAATTCAACATGACCAATGCTTTTACCACTGTGGCTGGGCAATCCAATGTCGTTTTGATCCCAGTAGACCCTCCTCAAACGAAGCGTGGTGACAAACTGAAGAAGCTCGTTTGAGCGATGGTGTAGAAGGTTTAGGATTTTCGATTAGGGAAATGCCAGAGACAATTCGAAAAGTTTGCTGAAACCGAAGCCCTGCTGCAGAATCACTCTGGCGTTCCCTGTCGTCAAGGTTATCTATCATCGGTATCAGATCAGTTACATTGCTCAGAGCCTCAAGAGGGATATCGGCAAGCAAACCCTACAGTGTCTATTTTCGTGCAGCTATAGCATTCCTCTGATTTCAAGACACTTTCTAAACGCGCTCCAACGCCCACGTATCAATACATCATCTGCAAACGACGCATTAAGGATATTATTAGAGACTCGTGTTGATCTTGATAGGTGCATCAAATTCTGTTCGACTTGCTGCAACAACCATTCCACGCGAGGTATCGGGAGAGGGGCTAGCAGAGCCGTTTCTCATGTCGATCGATTTGGTTACGCATAACCTCGTTCACACACATTTGCTAAATCACGGCGCTTGACAGATTTGTTGCACCCCAACCATCCTGTAGCCATTCTACTAACCCGCGAATCGACGCTTCTGCGGCAGCACCAGACCGATAAGTAATACATCCTCGGGACGAACACGAACTCTTCTAGATTTTGTGAATTCGAAATATTATTTGTATACCATCACATGATTGTTTCGCCGATCTGGGAGGCCACCCATCGACTCCACCGCTGCAGCACCTTCAACATTGATACAACACGCCCATTGAGCTTCAATTGCATCACTCGGCTCCATTCCGACTCAGTTAGCGCTTTAGCATTCCAAGCACCGTCTTCCTTTAAGGCCTGCCTCTTAGCATGACCACTAAGTCTTTCCTAGCGTGCTGGCCTGGCCTGACAAACCTCCATTTTCATGCAGTAGCGATACAGTCGTCAGTTCGAGAAACTGTGGTTGGCACTAAGCTCAACGAGATGGCAGATGTGGCGCCAAAAGACTTGGAGTCTTTCCGACAACAGGTTATAGTCTGCCATCTTATAACAAGGGATGGCACGGAGAGCTCATGCATATTTCTTACGGCGCTTCTTCAGATGTTCGTTCCAGTATCGAAACTTTCGCATCTCAGCGGCATGACGATATTGTGGTGTGCTAATTTGAACGACATACTCATCGCTGAAATCGCGGTCTCGAAATCTGGGTATCTGTTGCTCTCTTTAGCCAAGGGGCGGTAGTTGGCGGGCGGAGTGTGTATGGTGGCCGTATCTCTTGCGTCGACGTCTCCTTTGTCGCCGCTTCCGCTTCGCCCTTTCTTGTTCTCGTGCCTCAACTTCTCCTTCTCCAAGATGCGACGCATCAACACTGACGTCGGTAACCACACTGCGCATTCTAGGATCCACGGTGATAGTCACGTCAGGCAAATAGTCGTCTGGTAGCACCTCTCACTCCGGATCGCTTTCGGAAGCTTATCTATTACTTGTTCCTTTGGTGGGGTTGCTGCTTAGCGGCTTGCGTAGCTCCTGCAAGTTGCTCCGGATCAGTATCTAATCTAAAACCCGTCATCGACGCTTGACTCCGTCGGTTGTCACGTAGAACCTGAAGCAAGTGCGGGGTGTAGGAGATCAGAGACGTCGAAAACCCGCTTCATATTTTACGCGCCTATATTGGCCTCGATGTGAGCAATCGAAAGCTTCCATTCAGGTCCAAAGGAGCTACATGGGGATTACGCTGTGCTCGCAGCTTTAGTTCATTTGAACCAGTTGGCAGTGACCTGGGTCATCACGACGACCCGGGGCCCAACAAACCCATCAAGATATATGTTCTTTTTATAGGAGACCTTTCGAGCTCATCCCAAAATAGACGATTCCTCGTCCGTAGCGGTAGTGGAAGTGGTTGAGGTAACAAGGCTGCTATTGACGACGGTGGCAGTCGTCGTGGTCGAAGCCGCGTTACTGGGCTCGGTCGTCTCTCGCATAGGTTTAAAGAAGGTAAGAATGGATGGAGTTCTTACGCTATTTGACTAGATAGCATCGAGGAGCCTGGTGAGCACACGGAAAACCTTCGCTCCAATGCTGTAAGAAGCTCTACAGCAATTCGATGCCGGACGGGTCTTGTTTGCTCGGATCCTCCTGTACCCTCTGCGCGTCGTAGACTCATGGTGAACGGGTATACGAGCGACTCTTGAAAAAAAAATATTAAGTCAAAATCCGACAGAACGTTGTGCGGTGACCCGGGTCACCGCCAACTGATTCATTTGTCGCGTCTAAATCGAAAGGAAATAAGCGCTAAATACGAGTCACACGTCACCACAGATGATCACAAAATCCAGCGATGGTTGACGCGTTAATGATGAGGGAAATTGGTGGACGACGGCAGCAGCGAGAGCAAGCAAATGTATTGGTGTGCAGATGGAACTTCTAGAAGCGCTCAACTTTAACAAGAATCCGATGGAGAATTACAATATAGGCATCAAGATGAAGTGCAATCTCGAGTCAAGTTGGGATCCTTCCTAACCAAGCAAGCAGTTCAGCTCATCGTTCTCGTTGTCGGCTGCCCACCGCCATAACACGCTTGTAGGAGACGCTGAATGTCGTGCAGCGTTTCTTCGGTTTGGTGCCGATACCGAAATGAAGTCAAGCCGGCCGTTAATCTAATCTCAAATGAGGCTAGGCGAGGATTGAACGAGCCTACTCGAGGAGGCACCTAACCTAGAACGGAACGGTTCGCAGTAGGACGGACAATCCTATACTAGGCTGTAGCGGGGCTGCGTAGCTGTGCACGTGCTCAGAGGAAGACGTAGGACTCCCCGAGTCAGTGTCTTTAGGCTTTTAGCCTTCGGATCTATGCAAGAACCAAGTACAGTCCCGTAACTAGGACTCGCAGAGTCAGTGTCCCTTAAAACAAGGACAACACTAATTAACTGCAAAAATAGAACTGGATTGAGTTGTTTATCCGACCTTGGTGTAAATGTATAGACTAAACTATATGACATAGTTAACCTAAGATATATGTAAATGAGTGGTGGAGAGCCAGATGGCTATGTGGTGAAGCGGTTTTCCACAATTTGGGCCAATACGGGAACCCAGCATGCTGGATCCAGACACCAGATCCCCGGATCAGATATGGATACATCCCGTCAGCAATGGATCCAAGCGTGGGCGATCAAGATCTGCAACTGAGGCCGTTCCAGGCGTGGATTTGGCACACCAGAGGACTGGTCAAGCAACAACATCCAGTAGCAGGTATAGAAATGGCGCAGATGATAGGTTTTGGGATGGGGTCTCCATGGATCCACTCATAGTTTGCTTAATACAAAGTCGAATTTGCCTTGTACATGTGATGTAGCGATTCTCCGAGGATCGCGGCAGCCAACTATCGCCTCTCCTATTGGCGGAATCAAGGTACCATTTTGGACCAATCCCAGGACCGGACGAAGGTTCGTTAAACCCCAGGGTGTCGCTACCCTGGGTGCCACTATACCGAGGCGGTCACTACTCCGAGGGTTCGTCTGGTCGCGAGGCTGAATGAGTGGCCCTGCTAGCGCCCACCATATTTCACTTGATATTTGTAAAGCATCATCGATAGGGGTAGATTCCGAGAGAGTAAAAGCCCGCGAGGGCGATACAAACAGAGCAGAATTTCCCCCGACTCCCCAAGCGGCCAAGCGGCCAAGGTAAGCACCTTCCTCTGTTGCCGTGGGTTATGCCTGCCAGCGAACACAGACCTTCGTGAAGTGAGTGTTCGTTTGGTCAGGCCAAGATTGAAGAGTGGTAGTTAGAGTGTATTTTGGTTTGACCCTATTAATAGGGGTTGGGTGACAGAACCCTTGTGTGGAGTGTTAGTCGCATTCCAACGTGACTTCCAGCTGGAGTAATACTCCGGCGCCCCCGTAAAAGAGTCCACGGGACTAGGCAACCTTCGTCTGTTGGTGCCACGGGGTTTAGTGTGTGTGAAAGAGTGTTTGGACGTACAGGCGAAAGTCCGTGCCTGTTACGCCAGTGTATATTGCTAGCAAGGGTAGTCAGTGGGCGAAGGACACACCGGCTCGGGCAGGGTCCAATCTGGTCCCTTCAGATTACGCCCCAACATTCGCCTACCGTTCTGGGAGGTGCATTGTTGTGTGCGGAAGCTCACTGCTACCTAAGCGAAAGTTCAGTGGATTCCTACACCACACAGTGACGAAACGCTGCTGTGAGAACAGCAACTGGTGTCTCTTTAAATGTCCCAAGTGTGCATGCTTGATAATCCAGCGCTTCAGGAGAGAAAATGCTACTTCGATAGGGTTCAAATCTGGTGAGTATGGCGGCAGAAAAAAATGCCCCCATGGAGTGAACCAGCTCTTCCAACGCCTTGTACATATGTATCTTGGCGTTGTCGAGCACTATAATGGGCCGTGGCAAAGACCACGGGTTCAAAGACGGAGCAATCTTAGTCGCAAACACATGACGGAATTCCTTTCTCGTGAAAGTGTCGAAAGTATATCACCATGCAAAAAAAAATTAAAATAACGTCCATCGCTGCAAGTGCTGATATTCGCTAGCCTCAAAAGGACGGTAAAGAAACCACTGCTGGGGTGCCTCGCTTCGACCACGCGTGTGTACGCAGCACACTCCTATAAAATGTTAATAAAAACACGTCAGCGTAGCAAGAAAAACAGTACTAGTTGATAAACGCACCGTCCATCTTTTGAGATCTCATCCACAAAAACGAGTTGTTCGGGGCATCTATAAAATGGTAATAGCCGTGTAGCGTACGCTTGGCGCTCTCTTGGCGCTAATTCCCCACCCTCTCCGTCAGTTTCTTTCTTGTAAGGTTTAAATCGAACCGTGGTGCGCGGCAAATTGAAGCGGAGGAAGTATTTTTGACATGAGAGAGTTAACGCCGCAATTCGTCTTAATGCTCTTCGGTATAAAAGCATGGATGAAGTTTCACATAGTTCTAGACTACAATAGTGGGTCTCACTTTCGGCAGCAGCGAGTCGCGCAGCAGCGACCCTCGCAGTCTTTGCGTTCTGATTGGCCAACATTTAGTTGCCGATTCGCTTGCTGCTGCCAAACTAGCTGCCAAAAATCGAGGCAGCTAGATCGGCAGCAAGTCGCGTTTGGCAACTTGGCGCCCTTCAAGATTTCCAAGCTTGATGCCTCGGTCGAGATCTCCCCGCCGATCCAGGCACCTTGCCACCAGTTCCAACCCTTGCGGGTGGTGTAGCAGGTGCAGAAGATCCTTCCAGTGGTGTCGCTAGTAGCGCGCCTGCAGCAGCAGTAGCTGCTGCCTCTCCGAAGCCGGCGAAGAAACGGAGGAAGAAGGGCAAGAACAAGCCGCCGAACTCGACAGGGAAACGTGTCATGTGGAACAACGACGGACCGGATAACACTGTCAGCTCTTTAAGTGTTGTTCTGGACTGGCTCACGACGGAAGGGAACTACGCCAAGTGGCGAGGTGACACAAAGCAAGGTAAAACCAAGACCAAGCTCGCGGCGGAAATCTGTAAAGTAATCAAGGAGAAGAAGATCAAGCCTAAGCGCTCGCCGAAGGACGTGATAACAAAGATTGGGAAGCTCGAAAGCAGCTACAGAGAAGCCGCTGACTGCCTCAACAACACCGGAGCAGGCAAGACGGTTAAAGGATCGCTCAAGGAGCGGATCGAGCGACTGTGTCCTCACTACAACATCTTGAAGGAGGTCATGGATGACCGATCAACAACTAGGCCGCTTTCAACGAACGAGGATCCAGATTTCGACGAAGATGATGAGTCTTCAAACGTTGATGATAGCGCGACAACCGTCGACGAAGCTTCAGTGGATGGTGATACCGTCTGCGAGCCTGAAGGGTCCACCAGCGCGTCCACCAGCGTGTCCACCAGTGCGTCCACGGGCGTTTCCGCCAGCGCATCCACCGGCGCGTCTAGTTCAGCATCTAGCACCAGCAGAGTGGGGTCAATTCGTGTACGAAATGCCCGTGTCGCTAGCACGCTATCGGAATGGGGCGACATCAACTCATCACTGACAAAGGCGAAAGACATCGACCGAGATAATACGCTGATGATGCACGAGCAGAAGCTGGCGTGGGAGAAAGAGCAATTTCAGATGACATCACTACTGGAAGAAAAACGTGTTGGGCTAGAAGAGAAGCGACTTCAGCTTGCTGAAGCAGAAGCTCATTGTCGGATTAAATTGTTGGAAGTGCAAGTAGCCACCGAGAGCATAAAAGTACAACGAGAAGAGGTCCTCTTGAAGGAGGACATCGCGAGGAGCAGAAAACGCTTACGGGATGATGGCATTCCAGAGGAGGAGATTAATCTGCTGATACCGCTGAACTAAAACCGTCCGTCAGTCTCCGCTAAATAATGCATTATCTGTAAGCGACGGTCCGAGTCGAGCGGGTTTGATTCCTCGAGAGTGTCTGGATCAATGCTGGCAGCCCCTTCTTCAGCCAGCACCTTGGTGACCTCAGCACTTATTTCGGCAGGAACAGGGTCGTCAAGTAGCAGGTTGTGGATAACACAAGCGCACATGAATAAACGTTCAATTCGCTTCAAATCACGCTTGGCCTTGATGAGAATCCGAATGCCTTTAAAGTACTGGAACCGCGCCTTCAAAAGACCAATCCAATGCTCTGAACGAACCCGAATCGACTTTAGTTTGTCGTTGTAGTATCTGTGCTCGGCTTTTAGAGTTGCGCCAGCCAGCTGCTTGAAAGGAGGAAGCATATGCCATGAAGCTCTAAATGCTGAGTCACCAAGAAGATCCAGACTTCGGGAGAAGTATCTCTCAGGATATCGATACACAAGCGAGTTACTCCATACGCTGTTATCGTGCGTTGAGCCTGGCCACCCGATAACCATGTATGTAATGCGAGCCGTATCATCACATAACATCATTTCATAGATTGCATAGCCACCTTTACGTGTGAAGTAGTCCTCCCCATATATCATCGGCTTGAACGCCAAAGGTAACAGCGTGCCGTCAACTAAGCCAACACAGTTCGGGAAGCAAAACGCACTGCATATACGAGCAGCAATTTGATCTCGCTCGCTCTCCGACGGCCAACTTACAACTTTCTTGTACAATGTGAGAAGAGCCGTCGTGGTTCTTGCAATGTAGGAGTTAGCAACTCCACTCGCCACCCCAAAATTACTTCCTAAATTCTCTACACACGCGTCCGATCCATGAGTCCCGATGTACTTCAAGAACACCAACAAATGAGCAGAGACTGAGGCTTTCTTCTTTTCCCAGGAACACAGTCGAAAGCAGGACTATCCTCAAGGAGGTAGACCAGTTTGTAAAACGAGCCTCGCTCCATGCGAAAAGACCTGAGGAACTCGCGATCAATCTCCTCGTAAATGCACTTGTTGAATTGCGGTGAATGCGCCTGTTGTACGCGAGGCGAGAGGTATCTCTCGCTTAAGATGCACGTCAGTCGTGTCAACACAGCGTCATCAAGCACATCTTCATCTTTATCTTCGCCAGATCCATGCAATATGCGCGCGTAGAGTCGGAGAAGGCGATGGTTGAGAAGGCCTTCATACTGCCGAATGACGCGGGCTCTTGCGGATTCCCTGGGCATGGCGAGCCGCCTGCGATCTTGCTGCCAAACGACGCTTTGGGGGTCTCACTTTAGCTTAGCTATCATTGGACAAAACGCGGTGATTTTTTCAGAGGGGTCGCGACTTGCTGCCAAAAGTGAGAACCACTAATATAACTTCGCGGGGCCACTTGCTGCTGCGCTCGCACTGTCTGGGTCTCTTGAATGGCGACCCAGTTTTCTCGAACTTTGCTACCCAGCGCCGAACGGCGCGCTCGTGGCTCCCGAAAATGGTCGCAACCGTTACTGTGTCCATGCTATAAATGTATCTTAGATTACTACGGGAAACCTGCTGTCTGTCCGTTTCTCTGTCAGTCTGTCGGTCGGTCCGTCGCCGAGTTTCGATGGACAAGATCCGGCGCTGCCGTTGGCTGCCGAGTGCCAGCGACGGCGACGACCATTGCTCGAAAACACTATCAGCCAATCGCTTCCTAGCGAAACGAAGGAGGCCCGAGACAATGGACCACACCCATAATAGGGTGGTACACACCAACCGTACGTAATGAAGCGGTCGACAGTGTGGTCCACACAACCAAAACCAAAACCAAAATCAAAAGCGATGGAGCGTGGGAACGTTACCTGCGCTCGCTGCTCTGCCGAGGTGACGCGTGCACCGCTTGACCTCGACAGCCTTGACCACCAGTGCCTCCGGTGCGTTTGCTGTGAGGAGCTCCTCGAGTGGGATGCCTTCGAGAGGCCACGCGCCAGGAGCGCATCGCGGCGGTGTCGGGCGTGCGACGGCCAGCGCAGCTTCTGGCACAGCACCGCCGCCGAGCAGCCGCTGCCACGCCATGGACCGGCGGCAGGAGACCATGGCCCTGTTGGCGGTCACCATCGGCCCACCGCCGATCCCGCCGCCACTACCACCTCGCAAAGCTCGCCATTGTTGTCGACGCCGCCGACTCCGCCAGCGGCAGATCGCGCGTCGCCGTCGCTACCGCTAGGAATAGGCCATTGGCTGTCAATAGCCTCTATCAATACATTTGTTTTCATTTCAGCCAAGTCGGTTCTATTGTGTATTGATACACAAACAGTGGTAAAACAGGCAACAGCGTAAAGTTTGGGTAGGACCGTGTGATGACAATCGTGGTCGTTCCAGGTGATAGTCGTCCGTTGGCCCGCCCGCGCGAGAAGCCAAACAATGAGGATATCCTCTCTTTCTCTGATTTTGTGCTTGCCGTTAGAGAGGGTTCGCATGAAAACGTGCTGACCTTGGCAATGACTGCACCAAGATTCCTGCTTATATGCTGATCCCGAATCCTCCTGTAGAAGACGACGAGGACGAGGAAATAGCTCCAGGGGCAATACCAAGGGGTATGACCCGCATCATTGACGCAACGTATGCCGGTATTGCCAATCCGGAGGTAGCGACGGAGGAATATTTTGCCAGCCGGACGATTTTGACGACTACGAATGAGACGGTACGGAGAATCAACGAGGCAGTCGCAGCTCGACGTCAGCAGACAGCGCGGGGGTATTTGTCGGTGGACTCGGTGGAGGAGGATGACTGAACGCTTTTCGAGCAGGAGTTCCTCCACTCGGTGAACATTAACGGGATTCTACCTCACAGACTACTGCTCAAGAAGAACATCCCCATCATGATGATGAGAAATCTGAACCCGGATCTTGGACTGTGCAACGGAACGCGTCTACGAATAGTCGACTTGAAGGACCACGTCATTAGAACAACAATTATGACTGGATAACGAACAGGCCAAGAAGTACTCATTCCGAGAATTATGTCCGTGAGCAACGACGACAACTCCGATTTCCCCTCCCGGCTACGACGAAAGCAGTTCCCTGTGCAACCAGCATTCGCCATGACGATTAACACGGCCCAAGGTCAGACGGTGTTAAACTTGGGGCTGTACTTGGCTTCCTGTGCTTTTCGCATAGCCAGTTGTCTTTGTTGTCTCGCGTGACCTCTCGAAGTAAGTTCAAGGCGTTGATTGAGTACCAAGAGTTGGTAGATCCGGACGGAGGAGTGTACACGAGAAACATCGTGTACACGCAGATTTTTGATTAGGGATCGAGGTGCTTTGCTAGGCTAGATGTAGTAGCTTGCCACTGCGAACTAGAAACTAGCTTTATGCTGGACAAAAGACACTTGGCAATTTTCATGACATTTTATATGCCTGTACGTTTTAGATTAAACTACTTACTAATTCGTGTGGAAAGCTGAATCATCCCGCCGGAGCGAAGCGGAGGCGGGCGGTCCACACTGCATCAAACCATAAACCACCGCCGCGTTGCGGCGGCGCTCGGCTAGTACCAGAACAATTGCCCTCCAGCGCAAGTCATCGTACAAGGCAAAACACTCAGATTGGCCAAGAATCTCGCGGCAATGGAGAGAGTGTAATTGCTGAGACTGGTTAAACAATGATTGGTTCTGCTAGCCTCGAAACATTAAACGTCGGGGCTCTTGTGGTAGTAGGAGGACATTCGCCTCGGTGCTGACCGTCTTCGTTCGTCTGAGAGTCCAATTTGGACATTCTGTCTGAAAGGGACAATAGTATCGTCTTTGGTCTACTGGACATAACACAATCAATTTCATCCGCACGCTTGGAGGATGCTGAGGCCTCGCCGTGAGCTGATGGCGCCGCCGTTGCGCCACTCGCGACGCCTGCTGTGGGGCCGCGCCTCCGACTTCGTGTCGTGGCTGGGCATCACCCCAGTTACCGACAGCTCTGAGCCCGCTTCTCGCAAGGAGCCGCCAGTCCAGCCGAAATCCGCCGTGAGATCACCACCAGTGGAGCAGACAACGCCGCCCAATCGCCTGGCCGCCAAACGCGTGCTACGGCCGTATCCTCCAGAGGGTGCCGCCTTCCCGACCTTCCATACGTCGCTGGACCGGTCAAAGCGCCGCTCTGCTTCGTACGCGCTCGGCCGTTTCTCGCAGCAGCTCAAGCGCGTCCTCGGAGCAGCTACTGGACACCTGGCAAGTCGTCTCGAAGTGCGAACCCTTCATCGCAGACAAGAACGGCGTCCGGCTCGCCACGCCGGAGGATGCAGCAGCAGACGACGACGACGGCCGTCGCTGGCTCATGCAGATCGTGCCCGCCAACGTGTTCGCCAAGCTGGCGGCGACGATTGGCACACGCGCCATGTTCGTGGGCTCTGCCGTGGGTGCGGAGACCAATACGGACGTACTGGTTGCGAACGAGGCGCTGGTGGTGGGCAACCTGATCAAGGCATTTCATGGGCTGGATGCACACGAGCTGACGGTGGCCTTCTTTGAGTCATACGACCGCGACCGAAGCGTGTGGCTACAGGAGCAACAACTTCGTGAAGCCGCCATGATGGAAGAAGACGCGGAGGATTTCACAACGACGGCGTCAGCTGACATCTCGGTCGACATTGAGCACGTCACGCGCCTGCCCCGATCAGTGTACTCGTGCTACCTCCGTTCGTTGTCGACTTTGAAGCAATCCAAAAGTTTGTGCGCGTATTTGAAGACGACGAGCGTCAACTGCAGAAGATCTGCAGTACTGTACCAAACCTGTATATGCTACTGCACGCATGTTTTGACGAAAAGAATGGGGCGCTGGCAAGGCGTGCGATTGATTCAATTGTGCAGCATTCACCTGCCGCTGTTGTACCGCTCGGCTGCTACGAGCTCGCTATTCGCACCAACCTACGCGATAAAAAGCGTGGTGAGCGAGAACTACAGACTGCAATTTACCTGGCGCGTGCGCTGCAGAAAGACGGTGGCTACGTGCTTAAGCCTGATCTCTGGAGTGCGCTGATCAAGGTGAGTTTGAATATGGAGCGTCCAGATTGTGCTCTTGAAGTGTTCAAGAGCTACCCTCGCCATCGCATCCTGGAACACCAGGCAAATTTCCGGCAAGCTCTGCGTGCAGCTTGTCGCCTAAAAGATTCCACCGCCCTCGATATGATGCATTTCTGCTGGGCAAGCTGTAACGAAAGTTACTCGAACGCAAAGGCGCTCTTCGAAGAGAGGGAAGAGTATGAGCAGGCAACTTTTGTAAACCGCGATGTCAAGTCTATCGCGGCGCCTCAATCTACGCCCCAGAACAGCGCGCTGCTTGGTTTGGGAGGAAAGAAGAAGGCGACACCTTCTACGGTCGTCACATTCAAGAACAATGCGGAGAGCGAGCTACTCAATATGATGCTATGGGAAATGTTGAAGCACCGACACCCCGTGCCATCGCTCAAGCAAGTGCTGGATCTTATGGAGTCCATTGGTTCGAAAGGTGGGGCCGTGGTGCTGCGGCTTGCTGTAGTTGCTCTGTTCGACTACGACATGAAGCAGAACAAGTCGCTGCCGCGCGAGGCTGTGGAGAACTCTCTCAAATTCTGGGATAGCCATTCATCAGTACTGAGTGGGCAGGGCTTTTTAGTGCATTTGCTGCTGGACGAGTGCGTGTCACGCCACTTTGGGGACGAGTGTGAGTTGCTAGTGGACTACCTGCTAGACTTGGAGGTGGTTCGCCTGCCTGTCAACAGCATTGTCAAGATGATGACAGCCAATGAGCTGCACGGGCGGTTCGAAGCGAATGTGCGCGTCGGTGAGAAAATGCTGCAAAGGCTGCCGCAGAAGGCTCTACTCAAACTCCGTGAAGATTTCTACGAGCGCTACCTGATGAGCTACTTCCGCCTCGAGCAGTTCGACAAGGTGCTCCAGCAGCACAAAGAACTCAACCTAGCGCGTCGTTACCCTCACAACGAGGTGATCCGAACGATTGCCCGTGACGCGATGGACCAATAGAGAAACCGAAGGAAGTTCCGTATATCGACGAAGTTAACTTTTTCAGTCTCGATCGGGAGGATGTTCGTGCTGGGTAGTTGCCCGCATGAAAGCTGTTGTATCGATACATTGAAGAATACATGTAGGTGGAATATTTGAGAGCAAGGCGGGCTTGATCGTTTTGCCACCAGCGACAGCTTCCTTTAGGCTATCCAAGGCGAGCTTCATGCATGCTGTTTTCGTGTAGGTGAGCTTTCAGTCCATGCTGATCATGGCATGACGAAGAGAACCGAAAGCCGTCGCAATGGCCATGAAAATCCAGAGTGCCCCCAAATGGCTACCTGCACGACTCAAGCGTGCGACTCGAGAGCGGCACGAGGGTGCAACCAAGACAACACTGGTTGCACCTTTCCTCTGGGACGCGCGAACTTGCCGACGACCCCAGTCCAACGCGACTAGCGAGCTCTCATTTATGCACTCTAGCCAATATTTTGCCAACATTCGGGCAGCAAGCTCCCAAAGAAAATCGTAGGCTGGGCTCTCAGTTCCCTGCTGCTCGAGGACTTTTGGCCCGGCGGCGATGGCCCCATGCACACTCGTGTCCCGAGTGCCGAGTAACGCCGCCAAAGAAGCCGAATGCGTTTTGCTCACCATGCATGTCAACGCCAAGACTTCTTGCTGCACCGCAACCACCTGTAGCTCTGGTCCTGATTAGCAAAGCCCCAGCTGTGCATTTGAAATCCAGTCTGGTGTCTCTTGCATCGATCGGCCGGCCGCCAGCAATTGCTTCGTCTCGCCGCCTCGCTCGGACCCACACGGCCATTCGTCAACTTGCCTCCCAGCGTCACCCCATGGGCTGTGCATCGTCCACCGCCATTCCAACGCTGCCGCAACAGCAGCTCGCGCCGGTCGAAAATGACCTGTGTTCGCCGACCATCACCACACTGCGCCTGCGAGACCGCTTCTGGGACTTGCCCGGCGGCGACGACTTTGTCATCTGCGACGCGGAATGGAACCAGGACGTGTTCCGCATCCAGTGCACCACGTCGGCCATGAAAACGCTGCGCGACACGCACCGCAGACCGCTCGTGCACATGAAACGGGAGCTGTTGGCGCCCGTGCCCACGTACAACGTGTTCGACGCCAAGGCCTCGGCCGCTCGGCTGTTCACCATCAAGGCGCTGCCCGAGCTCAACGTCGAGTTCGTCAGCCCCACCACCGGCGAAAAGTGCAGCATCGGCATGGCAGGCAGCTGGACCAAACGACAAGCCTCCATCTGGCTGGAGCAGGGCCGCAAGGGCAACCGCACAACGATCGGGCGTATATTCCGGCCGTCGGGAAGCCGCAGCTCCGGCGCCACAGCGCGTAGTTCCATGTCCAGCAGCCACCTTGACGACGAGTACTTTCTCGCCATCATGGGCGGTGTCGATATGTCTCTCATGGTGCTGATCTGCATCGCGCTCGAGCAGGCGCACTCGGAGAAGTGGTAAAGCCCACTACACTAGTTAGCGCATCGAATAGAGACTCCTCAATTATTTATCACCACGTTCTCGCGTTGGTTTCTTTTCTCCTCAGTCCGCTACTGCGCATGCGTGTGCTCGTCTTCGAAGCCCTCGTCAAGCAGGCCGATGCAGATGAGGATCATCATCATCTTGTCGACGCCGGGCGCCACCTCCAGCACGACGCTCTGCTCCTTGCTGGTTTTGGCGCACTTGTGCGAGTACGTCAGTCGGGCGATGGTCTGCTGGACGTCGGCGGCCTCCCCGTGCCGCGCACGAGCCAGACGCTGAGCGAGTCGCTGCCGTCCTTGACCGGGTCGCACCCGATGACGCACGGTAGACCACCCACCAGGTCCGAAAACTCGGCACGCACGGTCGTGTCGTCCGCCGTGAACTTGAAGGCGCACGGCGTCTCCTCGTGCTCCGTGCGCGGGTAGGCCGAGTACGTGGGCGTACGGTTGAACATGCTGAGGCGCAGCGTAGCCACCGGCAGCTGGTCGCGCGCGTCCAGAAGGGTGCGCTGCTTGTGCAGCGAGTAGTGTTTCTGCTGGATTATGTAGCGGGTCTCGCCGGAGTCCGCGTCCACGACTGCGTCCGCCGTGACGCGCAGCTTGGTGGTCTTGGAGGCCACTTGGGCGGCGTCGAACGCGGCCACGAAGTGGCGCAGAGCCGCCAGCGTCTGCACCTTGGAGGCGACCTCTTGCAGAGATTCCATCACGGCGGCGACTTGGCGAATGGTATAGAGATTGCGAATGAGGCAGAAAGTGTAGCCATCCATGACGTCGACTACCTGCCTGCGCGCTCGGACTCGCTGTCGTGCAGGCTGATGCAGAGGAGAAGGACCATGACGGCGTCCACGCCCTCTGCAATGTCAAGCGAGTAGCCCAGCGGAGCGCCCACGGGGCCCGGGTACAGGTGCGCGATGGGCTGCCGCGTGCTGTCGTCCGAGACGCCTCGCTGCAGCCAGATCTCCACGTCGCCGGCTTCTCCGTCGCAGCCGAGGCGGCAGGTCTCGCCCGTCATGAGGTCGTTGAACGCCAGCTCGAGCTTGCCGCAGCGCACCTCGAACCTAAACAGCAGCGGCGTCTTCTTGCTCAGCTCCTCGCGTGGGTACACCGAGTACGTGGCCTTGCGACGGCGGAAGGCGCCCATGCGCATGGTGGCCACGGGCACTTGGTTGGCGTCCAGGACGGTGCGCTGGCGGTGCAGCGACAGCGGCTTCTCCCGTATGGTGAAGAGCCGCTGGCCAGTACAGTTCTCCAGCGCGCCGGCCACCACATGGTGGTCGTGGCGCCACTCGATGCTCAGGTAGAGCTGCGTATGCTCGAAGCAGCAGAAACCCGCGCTCACGGCCGCCAGTCCCAGCGGCTGAGCCCGCAGCGGGCGGCGCTTGGCGGCGGGCGGCGGCGGCCCCACGGGGAACTCGGCAGAGAAGCTCAGCGAGATCTTGGCACTGGTGGACGCTACCGCAGTGCTCCTGCTGGGTCTGCTCCTCGAGCGGCGTCGGATCATCGAGCAAGGCGTCGAGACCTTTGCGCTCTGGCGCTGCGATTACGTCTGAGCCTGCTGTGGAGCTTTTGCCTCGGCGTGTCGATCCAGATGGTTCAAATGTAGCCATGTCAAGCTCCACCTTGGACAGCTCCTCCATGGTGGGCTTGCTTCCCAGTTGAGCGGGACCCCATCCCCAGGACCTATTGGATGAAGAAGAGGGCCAGCAAGACATGGTAGTGTGGTCCGTCGCAGCTAATGCGCGACTCGGCCAATCCCAGCGGCCTTTGTCGTTCATCATCGCAGCAGCAGTGAGTCAAGCCAGAGCACTCGCCGTTTCCTTGCTGCTCAACCTTCTTTCTGCTGGCCACCATTCCTGCTTCAGACACTGGCCGTCGCCATGGCTCTCTTCACTTCCACGCCGGGCCTCGTACCGATCCGACCGCGCGGCGCCGTTCGCGAGCTCCCGGGGCTCGACAGTCTCAAGCGGACGCCCCTGACGCCTCCATTGGTCCCGCCGCTCGACGTGCGGCGCCAAGTGGTACCACCACCGCCACGAGCGGGAGCCAAGGCCAAGAGCAAACGCGCCATGACCAGCAGCGAGCGCGGCATCAAATTCCGCCAGAGGCAGCAAGAGCGGCAGATTGCGCTGATCGTCGACAACCAGACTCTACGCCAGCAGGTTCAGCGTCTGCAGGCGTTGCGTGCCATGTTCGACCAGCAGGCTCTCTCGACACCCTTCTCGACCACCGGGGCACCCATGAAGCTCGTCATGGAGTACTTTAACCAGTTCCGTACCGGACTGCGCGACCCTGAGACGCTCGCGGTCACCTCGGGCCTGAAGCAGCGAGACTTTTTGTGCACCCTCGTGGAGCCGGGCACAATGTTTGGCGGCCTCCCGGCCGCGGACTTGATCTTGGGGATCTGGGAGCGCTACACGAAGCTCCACTTGTCCGTCAAGCTGTCGTGCGAGTCCACCGAGTTGCTGTGCATCGACAACTGCGCCACGGTCGTGGTGCACGGCATCCTGCACCTGCGGTACTCAAGACGCACCATTGAAAACGTCTTTCCCCACGCCGCCGCCGAAGAAGACCTCATTCAAAAGTTAATCGGCAGGCAGCTGCATGTTCGCTACAGGGCCGAGATGCATTTCAGCGAGCGTGGGAAACTGGAGGGGTACGAAATGACGCCGGACTTTCTTGGGGCTTTCATGGAGGTGCTAGGCGACTTAAGGGAATGCGAGAGAATACTCGGCCGGGCTTTAATCAAAGGCCATGCACTCGGCGAAGAACCCGACCCGGAAGTGGTGGTGGATGCTGGCAAGAATTTCTCCGATTCCGAGATGCTTGAGGCGACGTGCGCTACCATCGAAGAAGAAAACAAGACCCCTCCATCTCCTCCGGAGGTGATGCAGATCGAGTATATTTTATCATAAGCCTCGCTCATTTTCTTCTGTATTGTCGCGACGTCTTTGACGAAGTAGATTCTGCAATATACGTGCAGTTTTGTCAGTGACTGCCGAATGCTCTCGTCCAACATGAACCACCTTGTTGTATTGCGTCCAGTAGACCTGGCTATCAAAGACGACACCAGCCTACGTTGTCTATAGACACATACGGATTCGAACCATCATCTTCTACTGGCAAAGTTGTACCGACAAGATCGCCTATAAGTACCTGAGGGCTCAGAATGGGCATGATTCTTGTCGCCAGCTCCTCTAGAGCCTTGTCGGGTTGTGGTTGGCAGCGGCGGGGTTACGATGGTTGTTGTCTTGTGGGGGACGACTCAAATTGAAGACTGAACTATGTTTTTGTGCTGTTTTCTTTGCTCGCCACGACATTCATGCCATGGAGGCGATCTTGGGCTTCTCAATCGTGGGTAAGATTCTTTATGTTTTCTTTTGGCTAATAAATTTAAATATAAAGGCCTTTGCTTGTCCTTTGTTCGAATTAGCGTTGCCGTTGAGTGATCGGTACTCAACTGGCAAGTGCCTGCCGTGCGGTCCTGGTCTCACAGGGTAGGCTGGTGCACAGCGGCAGTGGCACTAGGCTGCTGGTGTACAAATCAGCAAGCGAGGAAGAAGATGGCCCGGGCAGCTTGTGCACGATGCCATCGAATGTAGCACCACTTGCAGCAAAGATCTCCAGGACTCTGCCCTTTTTTTTTTTTGCGATATCTCGTTCTACCGGTCGTAAGCGATGTTTATCCTGACTCTCTGTCGAAGTGTCCGCCGGAACATGAGGCTGCTGATACGTTGAAGTTGCTGGTTGCGCTAACTGTAGACGCGGAGTTTTGTCATGTATAAGATAGCGCGACACTTGGACAGTTGACGACGGCTATTAGATTGGTGGCTTTGTTGTGAACGTGTTTCGACGCGAGGTAATTCATAAAAACGTGACCTTCTTCGACAAGTTGGAACATAGGACCTCTCCGAATACCTATATTATTTATTTGTACACACTTGCACAATTGCGCGGAAATTGATTTTAAGATCCTCACATGGAAATGTTGAGTAGAGCGCACAATACTACAAGCAACTTGTAGGAGCTACGCAAGCCGCTTAAGCAGCAACCCCACCAAAGGAACAAGTAATAGACAAGCTTCCGAAAGCGATCCGGAGTGAGAGGTGCTACCAGACGACTACTTGCCTGACGTGACTATCACCGTGGATCCTAGAATGCGCAGTGTGGTTACCGACGTCAGTGTTGATGCGTCGCATCTTGGAGAAGGAGAAGTTGAGGCACGAGAACAAGAAAGGGCGAAGCGGAAGCGGCGACAAAGGAGACGTCGACGCAAGAGATACGGCCACCATACACACTCCGTCCGCCAACTACCGCCCCTTGGCTAAAGAGAGCAACAGATACCCAGATTTCGAGACCGCGATTTCAGCGATGAGTATGTCGTTCAAATTAGCACACCACAATATCGTCATGCCGCTGAGATGCGAAAGTTTCGATACTGGAACGAACATCTGAAGAAGCGCCGTAAGAAATATGCATGAGCTCTCCGTGCCATCCCTTGTTATAAGATGGCAGACTATAACCTGTTGTCGGAAAGACTCCAAGTCTTTTGGCGCCACATCTGCCGTCTCGTTGAGCTTAGTGCCAACCACAGTTTCTCGAAGTGACGACTGCATCGCTGCCGTTTGAAACAGAAGGCTCTCGAAGAGTTGACCGCAAGAATGGTTCCCATTCCGAGGCCGCAGGTGCTTATTGGCTACGGTGATTGGAGTCGACGAAACGGCATCTGTGGACTTGCTATAAACCCCTTGAAGGGATTCAAGAAGGCTTTTGCCAATAGAGCTCGCGTCGTGTCTATTGATGATTTCAAGACCGGCAAGCTGTGCTCGGCTTGCCTCCAGATGCTCGAAAATGCCCAGATGCCCGTCCGGTATTATCGTATAAACGCGTCTCGCTCGAGTACACCAGGAAGCCAGGAATTCCCAACGTCAAAATACGGTTCACGTGGAAAAGCTTTAGGTGTGGTAATGATCCTTCCGCAGGTTCACCAACGAAAACCTTGGTACGATTTTACCTTCCTCTAAATGTCGAGGTTTAAAAAGTTCCTATCAGTCTACTTGCAATGAAGCACCCTGCACTGTGCCAACAGTGATTGTAGGGTGTCCTTCTGGGACCGCGACGTGAACGCAGGTCGAAATAGGCGTTTTCTGCCGCGGCTAGCTCTTTCACGCATCTCGTGCGAAAGAAGAAGCCCAGCGCGGGATTTCATTCGAGTGTACACGGTTGAGGAGTGATGTGACGCGGCGCTCCGAATCCGTATGTGTCGTAATATTACGTAGTTTACTGCAATTGTCCCTTCCAGCCGTTTTGTCTGTATAATAGCTCCTCTTAAACTAAGCGCCGGGTGAGAGCAGGGCTATCTTATTCAACGGAAAGTCGTCGCTGAACACCAAGTATAGTTTCCTCTAATCATCATAATCTATCAAGCTTAGACTTCGCTAATCCATCAGAAATTGTTTGGACAAGAAGTTTGCTAATTATCTGGTTGACGACCTCCTGAGCAGTTCATACTGCGACACGGAGGTCAGTTGAGGGGAATGCAGCATATGCTCATTCCAAGAGGGACTGTCGCCCGTACGGGTTAATGCCCCTCCAGACATACCTCAGAAAAAGTAAGTATGGCTTGCTGTCCTTGCCGCTGCCTCGTATGAGTTCTGATTCCCCAGTAGTGTATCGTTTCGTTGTCTTTTATATAGATGGAAGCTACTGCCAACAATAATCGACGTTTATTCTAGTCTCATTATCGTTTGTTGTTGCTTTGGAGGTGCCGCTACGCAACACACTGCGCTGCGAACTAACTGTGAAGACTGGAAGGCCACTCGGACACTGTCGTGATAAAGCTGTCACTCTATCATTTGATATTGGGGTATCACTGGGCTATCAGAGATAAAGAAGAGCGTGAAGTCGGTATTTGCTTCTAAGGAACGATTACGTTGGAACAATGGCTTGGAAATCTACATAAAACTCGCCAAAAATGCACCCCAGAAGGCGTTCGTCAAATTGGATCAAGATGGATTCAAGCCGTTGCTGCAAACAGCGTGGCGAAATTGTCGGTTCCGACGTAGCGGCCAAGTTGACTTCGTTGTTGATGTTTTATATACATCGAAAAAACCAAGAAGGCGGTCGTTGCTACCCTGCATCGTGCAACAGAAAACCGTGTGCATCAAGTGCTGCCTCGTGTAAAAGAAACTCTAGAGACAGCTCAAGTCGACGTTGTGTGATATAGTGCCGGGAGCTCCCGTGCCAGCCCCGTCTCGTCGGGGCCTGAACCACTGGTGTGGACCACATCGAATCCGTACCAGGACGTACCGGGATCGAGACCAGCGGTGTGGACCACATCCAGGTACAAGTTGTCTCATCTCGCGGTCCCGGTCAAGACCTCCTCCCCGGACAATACTCAAGCCAAGTCAAGTCAGAAGAATCCACCGCGAGGTGACACTCTCTCCCTGAGATGTGCCGAAGTGCCTCCCATCCGGACTATACTGGATTCAGGTCAAGTGCGATGAACCATAGTGTTCCCAAGTCAATTCGATCAAGGTAAATGGGCCGCGTCGGGCCTCGTCGGAGGCAGCGGACCCGGACCCCGGACCGGGTCCATAGTGAAATCAAGTATAGTTCATAGGAACGTAACTCGCCCCGGCGAAGGCTGGGACGACCAATTCAGTCTACCTTTTTCCCTCGAGCGCGCAAGTGTTCTCTTCAGTGCGATCGTCTGGGACCAGGGTCACAGCGGGTCGGAGCTGTGCTTAAGGCTATCCCGGTAATATTTCCATTCTTTTTGCCTACATTCCCCAGGGAGTTAGGCATTTCATATTGTGTGTCCGGCAGCGGTCTGGCCGACCCGGGTTTTCACATTCCATATTTCTAGGGCCTTCGCCCCGGAGTCTTTCGTCCGAAAGAATAGATTGTATATTGTATATTGTGTGCCGTGTTCCCGGACCCGGACCCAGGCAGTGTCTGGGACCGTTGTGTGTATAACTGCCGCCCGCAGCTCACCCGTACCAGGTCGAGACGTTTATTGAACAACTCGGTGACCGGTTCTTGATCAAAACAACCGTTTTCGAAGGGGTTCACAAGGTGAAGGTACTGGCCGGCCCAGGGCCCTCCCCGTTCCCGGTCCCGAACAGGGTTTCGAAGGAATTTCCCAGTGGGAGGATCCCCAGGTCACGGCCCCGGATAAATCCCGTCCGGGCGGAGCCGTCTGACTCACTAGGGAGTATCACATGTACAACACCAGGAAGTGGTAAGAAGCCCAAGCGCTACAACACAGTTGGTCCTGCTACGCTACGCTATGCGGCAACCGCTCAAGCAAGACTGCCCTACAACGAAGCGGTAGGGCCCCAGACAACACAACCTTCCGCCAGTTGCAGCATATTGACAGTTGAACCAAGAGACTACGAACTCAGTTGCCCAAGTGGACGACTTTCTCCCCGTTCAAGTGATTTTAAACGACGCCAAAGTGACGCTGCGAATGCGCGTTCAGGATCTCCGCCACGCCTTGGGCTTATCGCTGTACCCGCTATGCCCGCCATTCCGACAACCGCTGGTGTTTGTCCCGCCGCTCGACCAAGACGTGGAAGACGTCGATCATGTGCTCAGCGATGACGACAACGATGAAGACACAACGCAATTTATCTTTTAATATGTATACATTATTGCTTGAGTTACTTATATTAAAAGCCGCGTCTGAGTATCCACAGTGCCAATATAATCCGTAGCCTACTTGGTCATGGGCTTTAGTGCAGTTGTGATGTAGCGATTCTCCGAGGATCGCGGCAGCCAACTATCGCCTCTCCTATTGGCGGAATCAAGGTACCATTTTGGACCAATCCCAGGACCGGACGAAGGTTCGTTAAACCCCAGGGTGTCGCTACCCTGGGTACCACTATACCGAGGCGGTCACTACTCCGAGGGTTCGTCTGGTCGCGAGGCTGAATGAGTGGCCCTGCTAGCGCCCACCATATTTCACTTGATATTTGTAAAGCATCATCGATAGGGGTAGATTCCGAGAGAGTAAAAGCCCGCGAGGGCGATACAAACAGAGCAGAATTTCCCCCGACTCCCCAAGCGGCCAAGGTAAGCACCTTCCTCTGTTGCCGTGGGTTATGCCTGCCAGCGAACACAGACCTTCGTGAAGTGAGTGTTCGTTTGGTCAGGCCAAGATTGAAGAGTGGTAGTTAGAGTGTATTTTGGTTTGACCCTATTAATAGGGGTTGGGTGACAGAACCCTTGTGTGGAGTGTTAGTCGCATTCCAACGTGACTTCCAGCTGGAGTAATACTCCGGCGCCCCGTAAAAGAGTCCACGGGACTAGGCAACCTTCGTCTGTTGGTGCCACGGGGTTTAGTGTGTGTGAAAGTGTGTTTGCGCGTGTTCTTGCCTGTTACGCTCGTGTATATTGCTAGCAAGCGTAGTCAGTGGGCGAAGGACACACCGGCTCGGGCAGGGTCCAATCTGGTCCCTTCA
Source organism: Phytophthora quininea (assembly GCA_011947345.1). Taxonomy (NCBI): domain Eukaryota; phylum Oomycota; class Peronosporomycetes; order Peronosporales; family Peronosporaceae; genus Phytophthora; species Phytophthora quininea. Next base: position 40,231 of record JAAVTG010000367.1, read on the forward strand.
GATTACGCCCCAACATTCGCCTACCGTTCTGGGAGGTGCATTGTTGTGTGCGGAAGCTCACTGCTACCTAAGCGAAAGTTCAGTGGATTCCTACACCACAAGTGCCCTTCCTAGTGCCTAAGACCACAGGATCTACATTGGCCCAGTCGAGCTACGTCGGAATCATCGCGGATCAAGCAGTGCTCGGGTGATCTGGATAGTATATTGGCCAGATCTACTCGCAGCCTGGATCCACCAGTACCAAGTGCAGATCCAAAGTCTACTGGAGTTACTAATTGGCCAGGACGACTGATCGACCCTCAACCTCCCCAAGATCACGCTATTGAAAGCGCCAAGTAAGGAAAAGGAAGACAACACACCCCTCAAGGCAACCCCTCCTGGATCGAAGATCCAAGCCCCAGATCCAGGTAGATCCAAGCGATTACTGGTCTGGTAAATATTCAAGGACGCAGAGTGAATATTCCCACGCTGCTCCTGACCTCCCTCATCTCGCCAAGACGTTCAAGCTTCATAGACCAAGCATCCCCGAAGCACCCGAAGAGCAGATCCAGCCCGCCGACGGGTACACAAGGTGAGCACACTTCAGCATCCCCACGGATATCAGGGTATCCCCTCCATTAGTCGGTGTCTGGGTGCAGTGGAAGCGGATTTCAATAAATCCCACTACACCACATACAAACTCCTGGACTTCCGGAGGTAAGATTTGTACGTGTGTGTCTGGATTATGCCAGCTCGGCGAATGCGGTGAGCAGTGTGTGTGAGCGTTCATTAGCAAAGGCAAGAGTGCGTGTTGCCCGAAAGGGAGTGATTTGTGGCTCATTCTAATCCACTATATTATCAAGAAGAGCCTATTTGCCTCCGCCTCAACCCTATTAGTCATGGTTTTGCGGTGGCGGCTACGGAAGCACTTTCCCTAGGTGTGGCTTTCTCTCTTTAGAGGAATCCTAGAGTTTGAGTGAGTGTATTGTGCGTTAAGCGTCCTAGCCAAAGATCGGGACTAGTTGCGCTGTTGGTTAGCCGAAACATTGTAAAGAGTGCATTTGACTGGCTCTGGGTGAGTCGAGTTGGGGGTCCTTTAGACGAAGCCTCAACTCTCGTCGAACCTTCGCAAGAGGAGAGACTTGCTGTTGTGGGCAAGCACTACTCTATTAAGGCTACGTTGCCAAGTGGATATTTGCTACACCACATGAAGCTCATTACTAGTTGGTCAGGCTCGTCGGCGTTCTTGATATTGAACTTTGATGAAGAGCCGCAGGCGTCTGGAAAAGCTCAAGACTGTCATGTTGATTGCATCTATGCGTATACATCCTCCAACAGCGGCAATGAAATTACTGTCACGCATCTGGTCCATCGCGGCGCCGTAAAGGTTTCGAACCCATTTCGGTGACCAGAACGGTGGCTTAGTAAAGGTCGTCTGGGGTAGAACAGCGCTATGAAAAACGATTTGTTGGTCGTTGGCGGTTGAGTTCCAGATACCACAGCACGTGCACGTTGTACAGGTGAGTCGCTTCGATACGGTTTTGCCATTGTTCCTCGCACCGGCTAAAGTCTGCTGTTGTTCCAGACGCTGGCGGCTCTGCGCCACTTCGTAGCCGGGTTAGACGCCGCCCAAGTGGTCTCCAAGCACAACAAGTTGCGCGTCACAGCGGACACGGTGGACGTGGACTAGTAGAAACACTTCCTGCACAAGTAGCCCACGAGCCGACTGTACCTCGCTTTTGGCACACACGAGAGTGATGGTCCAGGACTTTCCTTCCTCTGCAAGCATGGAGTTCTGCGCAGCCACAGCCGATGACGAAAATAACAGGCCGCGCACTCGTTTACCGTGCTGGCTGTCGCTCGAAGATGTCCACAACCAAGGCAAGGTATCACACTGCACAAGACACCCGACGCATCAAAATGAATATATTCTTGGTAAGGTAGGAAGTAAAGCCTGCGTATTCGCGCAGCAGCAGCACTGGGGAATGCGGTCTTGACCAACCGACGGAGCGACGCGCAGAAACAGGGTCGGCCGGCGTTGCAGGATGATCGGACGCTTGCTTAGAGCATGGCGTAAACGGCGGCGGCCACGAAGGCGAAGGCTGAGGGCACAATGGTGGACGCACTGCTGCTGGCCGACGCGGACGCCGAGGCGCTGGCAGAGGCCTCCGTGGACGCGCTGCTCGTGGTGGTGCTGCTGGAGGCGGCGGTGCTGGCGGAGGAAGCAGTGGACGCGGCGCTGGGGGCCTCCGTGGCGGCGCGTGTGGCCTGCGGCTCGATGTCGAACTCGCTGTTGGCAGACGTGTCGCCGGCCGTGACGGTGGAGTCGCTCGAGCCCGACGAGGACGACGCCATGGCGGCGGCGGACACGAACTTGAGCGCGTTGCTGTTGGTGTTCTCGGCGGCCCCGATAGCCTTGAGCTCGGCCAGCGTGGCCTCCAACTTGGTGATCTCGTCGTCGATGGCGTTGGCGCTGACGGCAGCGGCGGCGACGGCCGACAGGAGCAGCACGTTGAGCACACGCATGAGCTTCAGGAGACTCGGAGGAAGCGATTGTGGGCACGAAGCTTTGCCCTCGAGGGGGTCGTCGAGTCGCAGCGGCGGGCAGTTGACTTTGACACGCATCGCGGCGGGGCTTTGCACTGCAAGTACCTGGTCTATCCACCGGCGCTGACTTCGCCGTGACCTGGGACAACGAGAAGACCGCCTTCTCCCATGGGTCTGCTTGCGTTGGGGATCCACGGGTTCTCTGTCGGCGGAGAGCTCGAACGTATAAACGCTGAAGCTGGGCTAGTAGGACAGGAAGGAACGCATAGTGAAGACCCGGTCGGTCGGCGCCACAACGCCCCGCTGGACACGATCGGCGGTGCTGTGAAAGCATTTCCACTTCGTCGGGCCATCAATGTATCGATACCATGAAATTGGCGCCACGTTGACGGCCAACGTGAGATCTGCGCGAAGCGGTGAAGCAGCATGTCCTCCGCATTGTCGACCAACCTGTAGGCAACCGGACCAAATCCATCGAGGACAAGCCCCGACGCGCCTGCGTGCGATGGTCCATCGGCGAGAAACGTCCTTCTGGTCGCTTGTGTCGAGCGTGACGATGCTTGAGAAGGGCGCCGTGCGAACCAGGAGCCAGACTGCTTTGAGAACACGACTCCGTCAATAAGGCCGTTGCCGTGGCCTCGTTGGCGGAGAATCCTAGCACAACATCGTCTGACACGACAACGATGCCACTTCAAAATCACGCGCAATAGAAACCAGGAATGGCGTGTTTCCCAACGAAGTGGGCACCTTCGAGCACCTTGCTGAGAGCTATTAATATGAAATGCCGACCAGCGTAAGTGTGCTCTCTTCAAGAATGGCAGCGCTCGATTTCCACAAGCAACATCGTTCATGTTATTAGTGGCAGCCCAAGTCCCAAGAAATATGTCGCGAACGCCTTCCACACGTAGCTGAAAACACCTAATCCGAATTAGCGCCGTGCAGCTGAGCAACTTTCCGTAAGGACATCCTTGAGAATGCCGACGATAACGAGCAACGCGAGTCAAGGCAGAAGTTTCTCCCCCCAGCGAAATTATCCGCTTCCGGAAGTCTTCGATTTCCGTGCTACTTGTAGATGGCTACATTTTTTTAATTGTAGTTTGATTCGTCCAAAAACGAGGGGCTACGCAGTCACCAGAAGATGCTCCGTCCGACGTTGCTGTTGGCGCGGGCGCTGCGACGCCCTGCGGCCGGTGTCAGTGCCCGCACGCTGCTACGTGCCTCGTGGAGCGCATACACGCCGCGGACTGCACACCGACACGCCTCGATCGTGTCCCGCGGAGGCTCCGACGAGGGCCGCAAGACGCCGTCATTCGCCATCGCAGCCGCGTTCGAAGGCCACGAGGACCTGGAGGATGATGGGGGCGATGAGCATCTGTACGGCTATCAGAAGGACACAGCCGGACAGGACGAGCAGGAGAAGGCGCTGAAGGACCAGTTCTGGCGCGGCGTGGAGAAGAAGAAGCTCTGGATGCAGACACTAGCGGCGCAGAAGCTGTACGCAGCTGTCGTCAAGAGTGTGGCAGATTGTTACGCACCGCTGTATGCGGCCATGGGGCTGGAAGGCAGATGTCCGCTGTTAGCAGTCGCCAACAGCGAGGCCAACGCGGAGACGGAACTGGTGACGCAATTCCAGCCACTTCGCTATGACGACCTGCTCACCAAGGTCACGGAGCAAGAGGCGATGGCTCTGCTGATGATCGCCAAACTCCCCAAGCTGGCGATGACGATTATCGAGCACCGAGAAAAACTTGCCAAAGAACTCGAGAAGCGCAGGGAGAATGGGGTAGGCGTTGTACTGTCTGGAATGGAGGTCGCAAACGTGGTGACGCTAGGTCTTCAAACTCGCTCGTTCTACTCTTGGGCCATGGGAGCCTACGCCATGGCTGGAAGTGCCTATCACTCGAAATTGTACCAGATCTACAAGTTAGTTCAAGACGGTTTGATTTACCCGACGGCCAATATGAACGTCCAGTACGCTCACGCGCTGATCACAGAGAAGCGTTACGACGAAGTTTTGGAGTTCTATGATCTGACCATCCGCGACAATATCCCCGTGACGGTGTACTTCTACCGCCAACTACTAACGACACTCTTTTGACCCGCAACATCGAACGTTTGAAGCCCATGTTGGACGACATGCGTATTAAAGGCTTCAAGCTGCGCCCTGAAGACTACCTAAAAGCTATTCGGACCTTTGATGATGTCTACTTCTTACGCGACCGGCTGATGCCATGGGCTCAACGAAAACATGTCGGGGGATGAAGAACCGCAAAAAGTGACGCCTGTGGACACGTATTTTTCATGTGTGAAGCGGATGCGCGAGCAGGAGGACAATCCAGAGGAATTCGAAGAGCTGATGGATGCCGCGCAGAACGTGTTGGCGCTTTTGATACGATGGTTGATGTGGACGGACTATCGCCGCGAGATGAAGCGTTGTTTTCAAGAGTCATCACAGCGGCTGTGATCGCTCAGGAGTTTGAGCGTGTGCCGGAACTGCTGGCGTTGCACGCTGAGCATTCCGAAGCCCACAAACCTCTTAATTATGTCGGCGTGCGTATGGCTGTTAATGCGCTCTTGTTGCTGGACAAGCCTACGGAAGCGTGGGGGCTCGTGCGCGAGATGTGTCCCGACCTGAAAACTCGGCAGCACGCTCATGTGGCAAACATTTTGGAATATCTGAGCTTAAAAAGCGTGGCTCTGATATCATCGCGTTAATGCACGACCTGGAGAAATTGGATGCGCTTACCGTGTTCTCCAATGCTGTAATCAAACGCGTGATGCCTGCGCTTTGCCGCAGTTGTGATAATGTGAACGATGAGGAGCTCGTGGAGACGATAAATCATTTTGGGCATGTTTTCGGGACCCACTCCAATGCGCACCAACTGGGTGTGTTCTTGCGAGAATGCTGTTACAACGGACGCATAGCTCCCGCAAAGGCAGTTTTGCAGGAGTGGATGTCTACGAAGGGCAATAAGAGGCCTATCAGGAAGCCGTCGTTGGCCATTAGGATCTTGGAGACAATTGAGAAAGCCCCAGACGGCGAGGTGGACTGGGAGTTCATGACGCAAGTGTTTGATGCGACCGACTTTTTCCACGTCAATACTGTCGGAGATCTTGAAGCCATAGTGAATGCTGCTGTGCACGCCTACGAAGCTCTTGATCAGCCTGAGGGTATCAGGAGGGTGCGTGGTGTTGCTGCCAAGCGACAGAGGCAGCTGCAGCAACACAGTGAGCACTTCTCGAAGCAGGAGAAGAAGGGAATTCGTCAGCATCGGAAACACAGGACGGATCCTGCTAACGACAAGACAGTGATGATCAACGGGATCCCCGTTATCTCATCGTCCGCTTAGACTGCAAGGCTCTACCGGCAGCACACTAACTGACGTCTGCTGTGCTGTTAAACGTACTTAGTCCGACACCAATACAAATAACAGCATGTTAGTTTTGCTCTAAAACGCGGGCCACACACTCCCTCGGGTCACTTCCAACGAGCGGCTCGGATGCTGGCAGAGGCGGCGTGTCGCCGCTCGTCCTGGCTGCGCTCGTTAGTGTCGGCCCAGCGCCTCTCGAGGCCGCTCCAGGTACAGGCCAGCGCTCATGAGGCCGAGGACGAGCAGCGCAACGGAAACGGCAGGAACCGACGGCTCGCGAGCCATGCGCATCCGAATCCAAAGACACTGACGCTGCGGGGGCCAACGCAGCACCGATCCAAGACCAACTCGCTGAACGTACACCTTCTGGAAGCATTGGGCGAGGCCCCCAACGCTGTGGGGGCTAAGGAAGAGCAGCAGCAGTCAGAGGAGAAGCACCTGGTGGGGCTGTCGACAAGCGCGGAGGCCGGCAAGTTCCCGGCGCTGGTGGATACGTTACGGCCGGCCCCCGAGGACGCGCAGAGGGCTCGAGCGAGTCTGCAGAAGATGGCAAGAGACCTGGCGGACCCGCGTGCGGCGTCGGTGCGCGAGTCGCGGTACCAGACAGCAGTCCGACAGCTCAAGGCAGCGACGGGGAAGCTGGATCGGATGCTGGTTAAGATGCAAAAGCAGAAGGACTTTAAGCAGGTGGAGGCGGTGGCGTATCTATATGAGGAAGTGTTCCCGCAGTTCGCGGGCCAGAAAAGACACTGGCGGGTTATCTGTGAGCACTACGCATTAGCGCTAAACTACCAGCAGCGGTTCCAGGAGGTCATCGACAAGTTTTCGCCCTGTTTTGAGATAAAAGGGACGGCGACTTGGATGCAGGCAGGTCGAGCTTGCTGTCTCCACGACTGGCCGAGTCCATTTTCGTGGCTCATGGGCATTTGCGTGAAGCAGGGATGGCTTTGGAATTGCTGGATACGCTGCAGCGGCATGGGGTACTGGTGACTAAGATCGCCTACTTCCACGTATTGAATGCGATGCTGCGCGATGAGCGATTCACCGATTTTGAAAAAGTGATGGAGCTTTGCGAAGAGATCGTGACGAAGCTTCCAGGTGAGAATGTTCCGTTGTCATTGCTGCCAATGATCATGGCGACTGCTGCAGCTCGAGGTGAAGGAGAACGCGCGATGAAATTCTACAACCACCCGCCAAATCTTCGCTTGGGGCCTTACACGGAGTATTATTTTGAGATCTGCTTGCAGCAGTTAAATAGCATGGGAGAGAACGGAGTGCTGATGGAAATGTACCGCAATCTGATGGAGTCCTCGGGAGCAAGTCGAACACTGAAGGAGCGCGTATCAAAGTACCTGCTTCGCAAGAAAGTGGAGCATGTCACGGCTGACACCCGCAACAAGCAGCTGAACTACGCTTGCCAGATTTTGGAGATCATGAATCACCACAAGATATCCGCTAGTCATCACGCTATTTTCCCGCTTCTGCGTGCACTTCTCATCGACCCTGTGGCCAACGATGACGATACGACTGAGGAAGGAAGGAATGATCCTGGTCAAATGGAATCAGCTGAGGATCTGCGCAATTTCTTTGCTCGGTATTCGGCCGCACTGGAATGGAATGCGTTCAGCTTGTGTGAAGCTGTCGTGGCAGGTGTTCGAACGCATCGTGCTGATTTAGTGGACGACTTGTTCGTGTATGCCCTGGATAATGGCGTTCCCATCAAGTACGCGGCACTAGAGCAAGCGGTGGTTTTCTACTCTCGGATGGGTCTCATCCCTGACCTCGAAAGAGTTGCGGACATGGTGCGCGCATTGCGTCTGAACAAGTATATCCCCGTGGGTATGGCTGTTACAGAGTTAGGCATGGCTGCCAACCTTCGGCTGCACCGCTATGAGGAAGTTGCCGTTCTTTTGAAGATTTCGCGTCTCGAGACGGCGAGCGGAGACGGATTTTGTGGCGCCGCTTCATGCTCAAGTCTGCACTGACGGCATACAAGCGTCTAGGGCGGTCCGATGAAGCTCTAGCAGTGAAGACGTTGTTGCACCAGAGCTACGGCAATTTATTAGAAGGCAGGAGCTTTGATGAGGAGTTGGAAGAAGATGCAAAGACTGGAGGTGGAGCAGAAAACGAGGATGAGGCGGAGCGGAACGATGAAATAGCCGCCACCAAGGTCGAGGTCGGCAATGTCGATAGTGGCCAACCGGGTGAGGCGGATCTGCCGTCTATGGGCCGCTTCACAAGTAGCCACCTGTAGTCATACTCGAACAAACAAAAGAAATAGAGGAACGTCGTGTTGGCGGCGGACGATGAGTTGCTTGCAGCTATTTGGGGTGCTGACGACGGAGCAAATATAGCGGACGGAAGTCGTGATGTTGTCGTGGAGTCCGCAAGAATGTCTGCCGAGGACGAGCTGCTGCTGCCTGTGCCGACAGAGGCGCTTGCTGTCTTTGAGCCATTCGTGCAGTGGCTGCTCGCTGCGCCGCTGGAAGACTTGGCATTGCTGCCTGATGGGATATTTTCTGGAGTGAGTGATGCCAGCGGCGAAGGAGGAGACGCGAAGAGGAAGAGGTCGGATGTAGAGCAAGAAGAGCGGCCGTCACTATTCGAAAGCAGAAGCAAAGCCCGACTGGCGCTTGCCGCGGAGGAAGGAGAGCTGGAGGCGGTCTGGGACCAATTGTCCAGTGCGCAAAGGGAATGGGAGGCACTGGACGACACACTGCTCGATTTGCAGGACGAGCTCGAGGAGGATCAAACGCAGATCGCGCTCCTGGAGCGGAGGATCATCAAACTCCTGCAGGACCGTGACTTGGCCATCGCAGAAACGTACACGACCGAGAAGCAGATCGAAGACGCGCAGTTTTCAAGGCGCGGCAGCAGTTGCGGTGGCAAGAGGAAGAGCAGAAGAATGCGCGAGTGGCCACGGCGCTCCGTAAGCTGCTGCTGCGTCGTGAGAGCAGTGTCCCTCCTCAATCGCCATCGTCTCCACCGCTCAAGTTCTCGGAGAAGGACGTGCATCGACTTCAGAGGGAGCTGGCCGACTCGAAGGTCACTGCGGCGCTAGCCAAGGCAGAGCTGGACGAGCGACGTAATGCGCTGCGACGCGCCGAACGCCAATGCGCTGACGTGAAGCTGGCGCTGGCCCAAGCCCAGGCCGAGGAAGACGATCTCCAGGTGTCTCTGCAGCAGCTCGCCAAAGCTAGACGCAGCTCCGTCGATCAGCTGCAGCAAATTTCGCTCTTTTCGACGGCTGCACTGCCGCTCGAACCTCCGCCGGCGCCGACAGCGTCGATGAGGCAGGGTAGATAGATAGACTGACGGGCAATAACTCCCTTCCCAGCAGCACTTGCTCTCCATCGCTTTCAATGCTGGACGATCTCTGTCCTGTCTTGCAGTCGCGCTAATCACCTGACCATGACGGAGCCCAAGCCGGTGTACTTCGACGACGACAGCGACGAGGAGCAGAACCCCGGCGCCTTCATGTGGATCGAGGGCGACTCGCTGGCGCCGCCCTGCCAGAGCGAGCGCGACGTCGTGTCCAGGATCGTCGAAATCGCTCGCGTGACCCCCGACGACGTGCGTCCAATCGCTGCTGCTTCGCTCACTCCTCGCTAATGCATAACTCTTCTTGCTCTACTCTGCGCGTAGTACGTCATGGACTTGGGCTGCGGAGATGGCCGCATCTGTATTGAAGCCGCTAAACGCTTCGGCGCGCGGGCCCGCGGCGTAGAGATCGAGGAGTTCCTCATCAAGCAGTTCCGGCAGCTCATCGCCGCCAACGGCCTGCAGCAGCTCGTGAGCGTCTCGCACGGCGACCTACTGGAGGAAGACCTGTCGGACGCCACCGTCATCGTCACCTACCTGCTGCCAGACGCGCTGGATGCGCTGACGCCCAAATTCGAGAAGTTGCTCAGGCGGAAAGACAGGAATCTCCGCATCATTTGCAACACGTGGGGCATCCGCGGCCTCACCCCGTCCGAGCGCCACGACGCCGGTCCCTACGACAACGTGCCGCTGTTCGTGTATAATAGCAGCGATTTCCAGCCCTCGACGGACAGGCAGGAGCCACTGCAGATGTGAAAGAGAGAGAGAGAGAGAGAAACACAAGCTCGACTTCCGACTGTAAGAGCACTCGTTGTTTCTGCTTAAAATCTACCACTTGGAGGCCTTCGTCGGTCCTGGAGATTCAGGTTGATTAGGCGCTGCCTGACTTGTTGAGGCGGTGCACCACGAACATGCTCGTGTCCAGGTAGGCCAGTGTCACGTTCTTGATGCAGTCCCGCTCCTTGGACGACAGCTCCGAGTCGGGCTTGCTGGCGCTGCACTTGTCCCAGGCCAGCGCCGTGATCTTGGAGATGGCCTGCTGGATCAACGCACGCTGCTGCTCCTCCATGATGAGCTGCTGCACCTCGGCGGCGCCCGCGGAAGCGCCTGCGGACGGCGTGGACGAGTGGGCTGATGAGTCGTAGGACGACACGGCCGGCGCGCTGTAGTCGTACGAAGGCTCCTCGTACGTGTAGGACTCGGACGCGGGCACACTCGTGGGCTCTGGCTCCTTGCTCTTGCCGAACCCGAAGAAGGACATGACTGCTGCTGCTGCTGCTACTGGTGCTGCTGCTGCTGCTTGGAATCAACTGCTTTGTCTGGATGAAAAGCGATCGGGATGAATACATGTACCAAGAGTAGCGTCCGGTGATCATAGTTAATGCATCGAAAAGATCGCTCCGTCCTCCCTGTATTGCAAGCCCAACTCGCCTTTATTCGGAGAAGAGGAGCTGATGAGCTGGCTGCGCAAGCTGCGGCAGGTGGCTGCACGCGCGTCGGACGCGCTGGCGCAGGCGGCGGACATCGTGGCGCCTACACTGTATGAGTCCCGCGTGGAAGAGTTCCACCACCGCTGGACGACCGTGGCGCGCTTCCTGGAGTCAGTACTGTCCCGCGAGTTGGAGCCGTCGGAGCAGCGCCGCCTGCTGCTGGAGAGCCACACGCGCGACTCGCTGCACAAGATGGTGATGCTCATCTACGAGGAGGAGAACGCATCGGACCGCATGGAGCTGGCGCTGGCTCCAAGGCCGCCATGGACGAAGCCAACGACGTGCGCGGACGCTCCCGCTCGCGCACACAGAGCCAGACACCACTGTCCCCGCAGCAGCAGGAGCACGCGAGTCGCGAGTGCCTCGAGTACCTTTTGGAGAAGCAGGTGATCCCGCATCTGTGCGAGGTAGGGCGGCGGGACAAGCCCTTCGGCATCATGTCGCTGGCCATGCAGTTCGTGGGGGCGCTGCTCAGTCGCGTCAACTACCCGATTCTGCCTACGAGAGAGGTGCACGTGTCGGTGGTGGCTTTGATCCAGGCAGCGGCCAGGAAGAGGTGGAGGACCCCGTGGTGAGGAAGTGTCTGATCAGTTTGCTCAATATCCTCTGGAAAAAGCTGCGGGGGACCCCGTGCAGACCGAGTTCTTCTTCCTGCATGCAGACCGACTCATGATTCGCACAACGGACATGGCCAAGCAAGCGGCGGAGGATACGGGAGTGCCGGTCGACAACGCACCGTCAGTGACGACCCGTTCATGTATCTCGGGCACCACAACACTCAAAGTGAAGTGCCGGAGCTCATTTTGTTTACAGGGTTATTGCCGCACATGTATGCCATTGGAAAGCTGGGCGAGAAGTGTCGAGAAGCGCTGGTGATCGCGGCAGCGGTGCACGACAAGGCGCTGTGTCGATTCGTGTTGCAGCTGACGCCGTTCTGCCACTACGCGGTGAATGGAGTGATCTCGGCGTTCGACGCTTTACCCAAGACCCTGGCGTCAACAGCCAACACACCCGCTGCTGCAGCTGCTGCTGCTAAAGAAGCCGACGGGGCTATGGAGGCGGAGCTGGGTTATCTTGCGGTCCGTCTTCGATTTTGTTGTACGTTGGCGATGGTGGCGCGGTACGAGCTAGAGGAGATGGACGAGGTCACAGGCGAACCGCAGCGGCGATCAATTGCCGACGAGCTCTTGGATCAATTCCGCTCACGGTTTTTGGAAGGGCCGTTGCTCGAGGGTCTGCTGCACACATCGGAAGCTGCTGCCTGTGCTGCTACGCTCTACGCACGCATTATTCTGGAGGAACTCACGGCGTGCGGCCGTGATACTCGAGCAAACCCTTTGCTTTTCATTTATCTGCAGTTCCTTCTTGAGAACTCTGCGAATCTCGCTGGAGATGAATCAACGGTGCGGGTTCTCGCTGAAGGAGAAGAAGTTGCGACCTCAGTCGAAACGGAATCGCAAAGAAATGGCCATTCAGCAGCGCAGCAGCTACCATCCGAGTTGCTACGCCACATGGACTCGTTATCAAGTTCGCTGTGCATTGCCACGATCGATTTGTTTACTGCGGTGCTAGAGTTGCAAGACGATTACGCGGACAGCGTTTTGCTGGGAGAACCAAAACACGTTGAGTCTGTGGCAGCTGCTCCACAGAATGGTGCTGTTGATGGTGGAAGTGAAACCAGCCTGCGGAAGCGAAGGCCTTCTATACTGAGCCCAAGTGGCCAAGGCAACGGCGCGATTTGGTTTGCATCGCGATTCCCAGATTCGGCAGTGGCCTCAAATGTTCACCTGTGGAAAATCCGGGCTTTTGCTGGTCTTGAAGATGCCGTTCAAGAAATCCCCGCGGCTGATGATCAAGAAGACCAAGTTCTATCTCTGCTGTCTTATATTGCCGATGCGGAATATGCTGCATGTCAGCGTGGCCCTGAAGACACTGACGATATTGATGACGACGACAGTGACGACCAGGATGAGAAACCAGGTTCCCCTACAGCGTCATCAGCAGTTGAAAGCGCTGGAAGCCCATCTGCTGGTACTACTCCTAATCCGTCCTCCCCAACAAGGGGTCGTCGACTCGCACTGCTGCAGCACGCAACTCGATGAAGCCTTTGCGGGAGGTGCACCTGAGTATCAGCTTACCCTCATTTTCACCAGCCGAGCCTACTGGTTTACGGCAGCAAACGCAGTCCCAATCCGTGCGTGGTTCAGTTGTTGGGTTTGGCGCCGAAGATATGCCGCTATTTGTTCGCATCGTGATGAGCCGTGTCGAACGGTTGCTGGAGAACTCTTTCCACGAGAACCTTGCGTTGTCAGGCCTGTTGTATGCTCTTGCTCAAAAGCCTGGGTGTTCTGCGATTGTTTTCGATCTGGATGACGTTTTAACGACAGCTCAAAGCCTTCGCAGTATTTTGGAAGAGGTCTACGCCGATGCGCTTCGCCGTTTAGGTCGCCTACCCAACGGAGCAGCGCTGCTTCAGGAACTGCGTAAAAGCTGGTTGAAGACGACAACGACGCGGCCCTGAACGACCACGAAGCTGAGACGCGCCTTCTCTGTGGCTATGTGGTGCTGGAAGAGATTCTGAAGGAGCTGTGCTCACTCCTCTTTGCTCGTGAGCGTGTCAAGACTCTTCCCCTTAAGCCCGAGGGTTATTATCTGGAGCCAAAACGTGGTACATTCTCGCCTTCCTCGGCGATGCAGCGAGTGCGCGCGGCCTCGTCTGAGACGCTCTTCTCCGATGAGGGATCACAAACCAATAGCAATCCGTCCTCACCTCGCAAGCAAGGTAGTATTGGGAAGGAATTCGAGGAGCTGCTGGCAGAAGCCGAGTCCAGCATGGAGAGCCTGCTGGTTTGCTGTACCGAAAAATCAGCGGAGCCTTCGCTGGAAGTGGAGCTGGAGTCGCAGATTGTATAGACAGCAACGGACCATTACTATAAGTGCGAACATACGAGAAATAAAACCAGTTAGAAGTGGAGAGCATGGTGTGTCGAGCACGAGTGATTTTCGAAGTCGGCTTCAGTGGACGAGATTGTATAAAAGGTTGCTATTTAGCGAAGAGCCATGCGTTCAACGAAGCGTGCGCGGACATTACCAGATCTACCACCACTGTCTGCTGACGAGGACTCTGTGCGAGAGCCACAGCGACGGAACCAAGCTCTGGCGAGCCAGACACGATCCGCTGTTCCTAGTCCTCGTTCCGAGCCGAAAGCATATCCGCGCCTGCGGACGCTGGCTCAGTTGACTAGCGACTACGTTCGTGATCTACACGTTGGGAATTTCGTCGCTCGCAGTGAGATGCGATGGAAAAATTTTGATGGACCGACCACGCTAACCTCTGCAAGGGCTCGAACGGACGCCGTGCAACAGTCAGCTGCAGTTGTGATTCAATGTATTTGGAGGAAACATGCAGCCGTGGTTGAACGCACACGTTTGGAGGCTGCTGTTCGGCAGCGCCAACTTAACGTCGCAGCAGAAATAACGAGACATA